>JAJOOP010016752.1:0-17865 GCA_029582705.1 Solanum chacoense
GTAAAATAAATAAATCATGCAGTCTGAGAAACTATGTTAAAATTCTTGTGTATTTCGATTCTTAAGTAGTTGGACTACCTCTAAGGATATTGACTTGCTTGATCTATGACTGGGCGGACCACCGCCAGGTCAGTGATCATGTATCGTTGGTATATATATATATAGGAGAAACATAGACAAGTTGATGTGGCACATCTCTATGATCTCCTTTCTGCTTTATTTTTTATCTTTTTTTTTACTTTTTCTTTTATTTTGTAAAAGCATCCCCTTAACCCATAGTTCCTTAATAAATAAAATCATAACTTTCAAACTTTTTATATTCATAACTTTCAATTATTTAATGTACAAATTTGTAACATCTTAAAATCATTTTAATAGATTTTATTTTTGACGTATATGTACCTCCCACTATAATTGTCTTCTTTATTAGAGTTTATAATATATATTCATGTATTCTTCCACCTTAAATTTTTATAATTTTTAATTAAATTTTATTGATGTGGAATAATAACATGTTAAAAGATGGGAGATAAAATATTTTATTTTTTATAATTAAAAAAATATTTATTCAATTCAATCAACTTTTCACCTCCCACTATAACTACCTTCTTAATTAATTAGAGATTTTATATGATTCATCCACCTTAAATTTTATATTTTTTAGTTAATTTTATTAATGTGGAGTAATAATGTATTAAAAGATGAGAGATTAAAAGACAAAAATTAGTTTTTATATATATATATATATATATATACCTTTCACTACCAAACTATGCATACATGAATTTATTTTAGTTTTAGTTGTTCTTAGGAAATGCTTCAACATAATTTTCAATGTATTTCAATTTATTTTTTTGAGTAGTAGCAATTTATCTAATGAGATCATGTATTGATGATTATCTATCTTAATTACACTTACTATATGTGTTTTATTCTCTGTAAAATTTCATCATAGGCTAAGATTTCTCATCTTATTGGTTGAATTTTTTTATATTTTTGCTTCATTATTATTTTTTGCTCAATATTTGCTAAATTTATTGGTTTATGCTATGTCATCTATTTTGAGAAGCTTGATACATACAAAAGATTTCTTCTAAGGTGATTTTACACACTCAATTTTAAATTCGTAAAAAAAAATTATGCTCCTATTTTATTTCAATTTCTTTATGATATATAATTTTCTTAGATTAACTTTGTTCAATAATATGATTAATGATTGATATTGGTGCAACTTTGAAACTATTTTGATGTTTATGACTCAAAAATATAGGCAAAAAATAATTTCTTAACAAGAAATTAAAAGGAAAGAAGTCTACTATTAAAAATAAGTCATTTATAATTCATAACATTTGAAATAATTGTAATGAATAGTGCAAGAGCCAAACTATTCACTAAGTAGCTATAATTTTTTAATTTTTCTTAAATAAAGATATCATTGCAAGAGTCAAACTATTCACTAAGTAGCGGTAATTTTTAAATTTTTCTTAATAAAGATATCATTCAAGTAAATTAGTAACTTCTTTGTATATTAATGGTAGTTAGAAGTTGGTTATCTTTTATTATTGGCCATTGTAAATTCTGCTGTTATCATATCAGCAATAGTCTTATCACTATTCTTGTTAGCTTTACAGATAGTGTTGTACATGAGCATCCTATGTACCGTTGTATAGATCTGCCTATATGTATAACCATCTATATTCCATTCATAGATTTCTTTATCATTATAACTATTAGTTATAATATGTTCATGCTCTTCCAAGAGCACATCCTGAGGAGTCGATCTAGGATAGTAATACATCCTTTGAACCGGCTTCCTAGCATACTTTTCTGAGATTTTATTAATATCATCAGAAAATTCTTTTGTATGACTGCTTTTTCCTTCTGAAAGGTTATTAACCTTCAAAGGCTTCAGATTACCGCCTTTAAATCTCTTTTCCAAGAAATCGTCCAGATCTAAAAAGTATTTTAACTTAAAGTCACCGATTTCTGGTGGAGGTTGGATACTGGTATTAGCTACTTTCTCTTTTCCTTTATTATTGGAATTGAGTTGAGAAAGTAGTTTATCAACATTACCACGAAGAGAAGTGATTTGTTCTCCCAGAATGCTCATATAAATGTTAGCATAATTTTGTTGCTTGATCATGACATTAATATGCTGAGTAGTCACTAAAGCAGTATTATCTTCAAATAATTTTGAAAATGCATTAAAATAAACATTTTTATCATCCTTATTAATTTGGAAGGATTGCAAAGGAGGGAAAACAGATTTCGTAACTTCTCCAGTGCTTAAAGTAAAATCTTTTTCTATCATAGAGATATAATCATGAACATGCTTAGTCATGAACCAAGGAACAAAAGCAATTAAAACATTTTGTTTTGGATTAATAAGATCAGTATACAATTCTTCTTGAAAACCTATCTGTTCTTCTTTATTAAAATTTCTAAAGAACCATTTTCTGAAAGGCTTCCATCTAGATTTCTGAAATTCTTTTGAAATTTTTTCTCTTTTCGGTGAATCCGGACTAAAATCAATTTAATTTTCAGACATCATAAAATAGTTTCTAAGTAGAGATCTCATCTGGAAAATTCATTTCAGACTTAGTTATATCTAAATCTGAGTTGGGCCTAGGCATAGGTCTAGAAATATTATCTTTATCAATTATGATATTATCACATCTATAATTTTCTCTAATATGAGAAGTAGATGCTCGAGAAGGAATCTGTACAATATAATCAACAGGAGAAATATAAGAAGAGTTAGATCTAGAAATTCTTGAAGACATGATATGATTATCATTCCTATTATGCATAGCCACAGAGTCAGAAAACTTAATTTTAACAGTTCCATCATTAAACTGTTCAATTTCTGATACTTCATTATTGGTATTATCTTTAGGTTGTGTTGCTCTTTCAATAACCCACTCTTGCGGGAAATCAATTTCATCTTACTGAATAGGTATTCTGGTAACAACCTTCGATTTACCAAAATTAGTTTCTATAAGAATAGTTTCATTTTTAAAATCAATCATCTTACATATAGGATTCAAAGTATGTAAGGGTTTATAATAAATTCTATAACATATGCAAACAACTTCAGTACCAAACATATAATCATAACCATGAAGCTTAACATTAAGCATAAGAGAACTTAATGAATTCTCATCCTGCAAGGAAACTTGTAAATTAGGGTAAGCATTACAATAAACTGGTCCATAAGCAAGACTAGTTTGTATCGTCCCTACAAGAGATTTCTTCCAATTATAATTTCTACCATCTCTTAAAGCTGCTATAAAGCTTTCTGGTAAACCTCTCAAGGTGAGGGGCTTAAATGCCACCTGGACTAAGCCAATATGCATAAATCGGTAAATATCCCTATAAGGGGCCAAATCATTTTCAGATAATAACCTAAAAGTCTGGTGATCACTATCAATAGTAATAGTTTCTTCCGTGGTTTTAACCACTTGTTTGAGATCAAGTTTCTCAAATATTCCCATCTGGTATATATTCCTGGGAGGAATTTTAGGAATAGTCCACTTATTAAGTAGATCAAGGTGTTGAGGTATATCATACTCGTCTTTCCTACTGTTTTTAACAGTAGATTTCTTCTTTATCATATGTATAGAGAAGCAATGTGTTGAACTATACAACCTACAGTTACTAACATTCCATGACTCTGATACCAATTTTCAAGACGGATCGATCAGTTTTACTCAAGGGGCCTTTACAATCACAGATAAGCCTGACAATAGTTAATGAAAACTTCTACTATTTGGGTCCGTCCTACATGCCCTCCTGGCTAACGGGTAATCCAACGGATTCCTTCGACAACCTTTCATTAACCTTCTTGGATCATCTATGCTTGACCTTAGTAGTACTTTTCAAAATGTCTTAATAATAGACAAAATCACCATTTCTGATAGTATCCTAGTATGTTATAGTTCAACACAAATAGTTTAGCCTATCGTTTAGGCTAAGTGCATAAAAATATAAATTGGAAATAAATTAAAGTACCTGGAGTAGAACTCCACACAAGATGACGTACCAACCAAACTGAAGGCTTTTATTCAAACTCAAAAGATTAATAGAAAATGCTAGAGAGAGAGGGGGTTCTAAAACCTGCCTCACTAAAGAAAGTTTTGCCTCTTTATATAGAGGTCGAGAAATCTAAAGTGATAAGATAGGGTGGCCTACACAATTTGCAATGGCTAAAAATAAAGGATAAGACCGACAAACAAGCGTGGTCTTTCCATTACAACATGTGGCCAACATATTATTTTGGCCTACTATTCTTCTTTATTAAAGTATTTTGGCATATTACCCCAATTATTTAACTTTTATGGGGCCTTCTTTCACATCTTATCTTTTCCTTTGCAGGTGGTTTTGTAGGAAGATTCTTCCACTTGCTCTTGAAATTTTTGAGAAGAGCATCAATGTCAATTTCCTCATTGCTATTATCACTCTGGGCTTCTCTCGCCATGCATGCTTCATCATCATTATTGGTGTGGCTCGTTGACGCCATAGAAATATCATCCCTGATATCTATATCGAGATTTTTTATTAGATCTCTTTTCACTTCATCCATGTACATGACTATTGCCTCTGATTTAGATATTTCTCCTTTCTTCATTTGAAGTTTCCTTGAAATTTGTTTAAAAGGACTGAGAGTATCTTTTTGTGGTTTTAATCAATCTGTATTATGATATTTGTTTATCGTTTCATTTATTAAATCTAAAATTTTCTGACCATGAATTTTGCCTTCAAGGTCCTTGTGTATCAACTTGTACTAAAACTTTGCATAAAAAGTTCGTTGTAGAAAAGGAAATCCTTCAGAAGTGTTATTAACTTCTACGGACCATTTCATAATCCAGGGTATTGAGAATTCTATGAAGAAATACATTAAAGACATTTCCTCAAAAAAGATATTATCTTGTTCTAAACTTATGAGTTTAGGGGATATGTCTACCCATTCAGAATATAATCTCTTGTAGGGTTCTGGTAGAAATTTTATTGATGGGCCATATAAAGTTCACCATTTGCTAAACCAATTTGGAATTGGTTGGTTGAAAACATGAGAATAATTTTTTATGAACCATGAATGTTTTCTATTAGCATTTCATATAATAGGGCTTTATTAAAGTTCTTCACATAATTCCAGTAATTAAATTTTACTGTGATTTTTTGTTCTGAATGGATATAATCCCTTTCCTTTAAAGGACTCATTCCCCATTCTTCTATTCTTCTGGAGTCAAAATCCTTTTTAAAATGATCTTTGAAAAGTTATAAACTTTTCTTGTGTTGGCTGGATAAAAATGTTGAAATTCACCCGTCCCTGTGGCTGAGAGTATCATCTCATAATGCATCATGTATTTATAAGCAGGTGTAGTATAACAAACTGAATCCAGATACCTGGACATTAACTGTCATGGGTCATTCTTCCATCGCAAATCACTGTGTTCTAAAAAAAGTATAACTTCTTTTTTATCATTTTGATCGAACACTTTTGTGCTCTCTTCGTCTATAAGAACTGTTGAATACATTGGAGGAGTATCATTCTTCTTTTGCTTGGATTGCATAAAATCCATAAATTCCTTATACATAGGATGGTCAGTATTAAGACCGCTTGTAGAAGCACTATTGGCCTCTATCAATTGCTTATTCCCTATTTGAGTGAGGATATGACCTCCTCTTTCCGCTCCTGTCCTTCCTCTTCCCCTCCTTGAGGGCGGAGGCCATGAAGGTCTCACCCTGAAAGGAAAATAAAGATTAGTCCAAATATTCTCTTGTAAGACAATCAGGCAGACTATTATTGGACCCTTTTTTATAATGAATGTTGAAATCAAAAGGTGCTAATAGAGCTAGCCATCTAGCAAACATCTGTTTAGAAACATCATGCTTACAATCTTTATTGAACATAAATATCGCCGTTCGGAAATCAGTTTTTATTACAAACCTTTTGTTATAAACAACACCTTGAAATTTTAGAACACTTTTAACTATTGCCAAAATTTCTTTTGCAGTAGTGGCATAATTTTTCTGGGCATCATTCCATTTACTCGAATAAAATTGAATAATGTAATGTTGTTTATTATCAGGACAATATTGTGTTAGGATACCACCATATCCAATATCTGAGGCATCTATCTTAACCGTCTTCTCTTAATTTGGGTTTGAAAAAGTAAGACAAGGAAGGTTCTTAACCTTTGCCTTAATTCTCTTCACCGCTTCAGTATGATCATTTGACCAGGCTTTAGGATTATTTTTCAACCTGTCATATAATATAGCCGTATCCTTGGCTAAATCCTTTATAAAAGGAGCGACATAGTTGAGACTTCCTAGAAATCTCTATAGCTGAGTTTTATTAGTCATAATATCAGGGAATTTGGATGCAAATTCAATACTTTTATTAATAGGGCTAATGTTACCCCTTTCAATATTATGACCCAAGAATCTAACCTTTGTTTGGAATAAAGCCATTTTGGGACTAGAAATTACCAAGCCATTTTGAATAATAATTTTTTTAAATAAATCAAGAAGTTTAAAATGAGTTTCCACATTTTTGGAAAATACAAGAATATCATCTATATAAACTATTATGAAATTACTATAAGGTAGAAAAATATCATTCATAATTTTTTGAAATTCTGATGGAGAGTTTTTTTAAACCAAATGGCATAACGTTCCACGCATATTGACCCATAGGTACATTGAAAGTTGTTTTAAATCTGTCTGACTCAGCTATCTGAATATGCCAATAACCTGATTTCAAATCAAATTTTGAAAATATAATTGCATCATAAACTCTATCCAAATGATCCTTTTTATTAGGAATGTGATATCTAATCCATTTTAGAGCTTTGTTAAGAGGTTTATAATTAATTACCAACCTGGGCGCACCTCTTTCTTGTTCAGCATGTTTATTAACATAGATATTGTACAAGACCATGGATATTTAGAATGCCTTATAAGGCTCTTCTGAAGCAAGGAGCCAATCTGTTTTTTGCATAACTCCAGATAATCTGAATTCATCTGGCAAGGCCTTGCTTTCGTAGGAATATTATCCTCACTAAAGTTATCCTCATATGAGAGACTAACAACATGCTTTTCCCTATTCCAAAAAGCATTTGGATGATCTCCACATATATCAAGGGAGAACTGATTTTTCAAAGTAGCTATTTTAGCCTATAATTTAGGATTTTGAAGAATATTATCAATCTTCATACTATTAATTTCTCCTTTGGTAAAACTGACTTGATTGCTTTATAAAATCATTTTTGAAGATAGTTCATTTATCATTATTGTAAATGGTTTTGTAATAAACTCAAGTATAAAAGGTTTTTCATTCCAAGTACCAATAATCTTTTTATTGTCCCAATGAGTAAGGGGGGAAATTTCATTTATAAAAGGAACTCCCAAAATAATTTGGTTAGTAATATCCTTAACTAGGACAAAACTTTGAGGAATACAATTTTTTCCTTTACATATGAAAGCTTTGGGTAATTTATATTCAATAATCATTTTGCTACCATTAGTTGATCTGAGATTATGAGTAGTTTTATGAAAATACCTTGAAGGAATAAGTCCTTCTTGAATACAATTTAAATCAGCAGCACTGCCTATAAGAGCAGTAAATTCTTTTTTTGTAATTATAATCTATGAGAAGAGTAATTTTTGTATAAAACTTTTGGGAAGTAAAAGCTTTTGAACTTTGTAGAAAATCTTCTTTTCTATTACCCAAATTAAGAGTTTTTAGAAAATCAAGATCTTTGCTTACTTCTTCATAAGAAGAAGATTCTGAGCTATTACCCATTTCTTTTAGACTTTTGATATTATCGAGTCTAATTTCTATAGTGACATTCTTTTCTTTTAACCGATGAATGTCTTCTTTGAGATTATTAATCTCTTGTTTTAAATCACTGATAGTGGTAGGAGAACTTATAAGTCTCCTTCTTTTCAGTAGAAGATTCTTTACTTCTGTCATGGTATATTAACCTTCTTTGGTGGGGATCTCCTCTATGATATGATTCTTAGAGGTGGAAGTATTACTGATATATATATATATATATATACTAGAAAAAATGGCCTGTGTCAGCACGAGCCCAATATTATTAAAACCAAACTTATTAATATATTTCTGTCAAAATAACAAATATTAGGATAAAGTTATATATAGCATAAACTTATATGAAAAAAAATATTTTTAGTTAAACTGCACTATATATATTTAAATAAAAGAAATATATTTTTATTTTTTTCGTCACCTTGCTCTTTCTTTTCGTAACGTCTTCTGAATTACTTCCTCTATTTCATATTAACTAAGTTTTCTAGATCTTTTTTATTGTTCAAAATAATCGAATTGTCCCAAGTTCAAGATAGATGTTTGAAATTTTTTCCATATTTGCTCATTTCTTTAATGGAGTTTGATATTTTTTAAGAGATAAACTGCACTACTTACAAAGTTATGTTTATGATTTACAAAAGATAATAATGGAAATTATGGTTTAAATTATGTCCTTGAATTTTTTTTTTTAATAAGTATGTGTTGTCTCACAATTCAGTTAATATGGAATAAAGAGAGTGTAAAAAAACAATTGAACAATTCTTCAATAAGTGTTAGATCCTTACTGTTATTAAGACTACTATTTCATTCATTCATTTTTGGTGCAAAGCCCTCCAGCTAGGGAACTCTTCATCGTAGAGAATTCTTCTTTCCATAGTTTCATTTACATCTTCAAAAAATGTGATCGTGACTCATAAAATTTTCATCGATCATCTTATGACTATAAATATTTTGATGATGTGGAAGACACACAAACACATTGAATTTTTTTACTCATGAATCATAGTAATAAGCCATGAGAAACTTAATTCGAAAAGAAAATTATTAAGTACTACAAATAAAATCCTGGCATTAGTTAAAAATATTAAGATCAGTTTAGTCCAACAAAAATGAGAATGGGCATTGCTACTTGATCTTTGGTATACTTCAGAGATTCATGTGTAACATTTGCAAAAAAATAAAAATATCCTTGATTTTCTCAAATATAATAAACATTGAGCAAAATAATACAATGTATGACAATTTAGTATTAATTTTATTAACACTAAACAATACTAATTACCGCAAAATGTGCGAGTTCTACACGTTTGTTAATAATTTTCTCCACTTGAATATTTTCATGTACAAAAACTGACCAACGTGACCCACATCTACTATATAGTGTAGGCATTATACAATGGGTCCCACTATATTCACTGTCACTTTAGTGTACGGCATTTTCCGTAATTTTATAGAAAAGAAGGGTACATTTTTGAAGTCATTAATATTGTGCAAATATCAAAGCACAAAAGACAACCTTTTCAGGCAAAGTTTATCTTATAAAATGCTTAATGTCAAAAAACTGACATGCTAGAAACTGTCATTTCTAATATATACTAGATGGGAATGGCCTGTGCTAGCACGGGCCCAACATTTTATTTGTGGTAACGAAGAATAGCAGTAAAGAACTTAAAAAGTTGCAACATAGCGATGTAAAAACTAAAATTGCATTAGATGAATAACGTAAGCAGAACGCGTAAAAATGGTTGAGCTATGGTTGATACAGATCTTTCGGACTCTATTGTCTTCAGAAAGTTTCCTGCCTTAGTCAATTTCTGCTTCTTCCAAGAAAGGTAAATTTGTATGTGCATTATAAAATGTACACACAGGAAATAATTGAATTTACTTGTTGATTTGAAGAGAACATGGAGTAATTGAATAAGTCGTTCAAATTTTAAGTGTTGTGATGTTGCATCTTGCAATGCTAGCTGTCGTAGTTGGAATGACCATCTTAGAACAACTATTGGATGTGCTTTGCAGTTTGCCCTCTTTGCCAAGGCAAAAATGAATTAAAGACTATTTAAATATGAAGAACGGTGATAAAGTAAATAAAATTATCTATTGCATTGGCGAACTTTAGACTAATAAACCTTAGAATATATTTCACCTTTTAGCTATTCGGCTTCTTCAACATATGGGAGACGCAGAGCGAAAGTGCTGCATCTATTCAAGAGACAGCAAAACTCGCCAGATCATTTAGAAAGAAGCCAACCTTGTGCGGTTTGTTTTTATTCCATAAAAAAATATCAAGAAATTTGTCTGTACGTCTTCTCAATTTGATTCCACAGTTGGTAGAAATAAATGGCCGGGAATTTCACATGTCAGCTACAACTTCATGTGAAATTTTTTGAATGTTGCGCGTACTCTTTACTTTGGGCATTACTTTTGGAGAATTGACATTTTTGAAGAGTCAGAACAACATACATTTAAAAAAGAAGAAGAAAATGATGAGATGAAGTCTAATATGTTTTTGACATATTTATCTCATTCATGTCCAGGTCTAACATGGCATTAGAGCTCTTTCACTTGGTCATGAGTTTGAAACTTAAAAGATCAATCTAATGAGCAATATACAAAAAAGTAAAATTCGTTGTAGGCAAAGGTAATCTTCAAAAAAAAGTTATGTTTTCTTCCTACTTAAATATATCAATTGTTCTACCAACTACTTTTGAAACTCATATTTCAGTGATATTACTCCATATACTATCTCCTGATGCATTATGAACAAACAGAGGGCTCCAAGTATCTTTCACATATTTCACATTTCATTAGATTTTTCATTACCATCATTAAACTTTTATAGTCATTTAAATAATAAACTCTTATTATGCAATCTTAGATTTCCTATTCTCAAACCTCCAACCTTCTTGTGGATCATACCTTTTTTTTGTCATTTAATAACCTTTAGTTCTCTTGTATTACGCCTTTCCACATGAGGTCAGTTTTTATGGTATTCAAATTTTCCTCATATGGACTTGCTGTCACATAAATATTCTCTTCATAACTTGTTGAGTTTTTATTAAAACACCTAAGATTGACTTGGACCTTCACCGTTTGTACATTGAGTAAAAATGCTATCTTCTTAACTGAACAACTCATTACAATACATTTTCACCTACATTGCAAAGGTAACTAAACAGCTCTACCAAACACTCTCCTCCGTACCTAATTCATTCTTCCTGCCATTTAACATATCTTTCATACTATAGAAACAACTTATTTCACATAAACTGATTTACAATGCTGGTAAATCCATAAAGTCATCTACCAACCAGGTATTCTATTCACTTACAGAAGCTGATAACATAACCTAATTGTTATCCACCTATGAAGATTCAACTTATTAGAGACTGCGCTGCACGCATAGGTAAAGGCAAAATCATTTCCCATACTTTGAACAAACCTTCTCAAACTGAACATAGACCAACTGTCTTTTCAACAAAATTTGCTCATGTCTATTGTTACTTCCAAAAAACAATTATAGCAGATGAAATTGTTCCATCGTTCGTACTTACTGTGTCTCAATAGTCACTATAGTTGACGGGATGGAAATGTATTACTTGCTCTGCATTCCTACTCTCATGTTACCTGCTTCAATTCATGCCATCAATACGTTAGACTATCTCCATGGAATTGTTCTGTTCAGTCATTCACATTATGGGAGGAATACCACCTCAAATTTCCTGCTTAAACATGTTGCCGCTTGTCACATATGTTCTATCTCTGCATGTTCTGTATTTACAGCTGTTATATGTCTTTGCTTCCTTTTGTCTCAATACTTGTCCGAACAAATCGCTTAGCAAAAGCCAAGAGCATATTTCATCTGCTATATTTAAACAGTCCTTTCATGTCCCCCATATGTACTTCTAACTTTTCCCATATCTAATTTGCTGAAATTCAATATTCCTGTGTGCTCAATTTATTTCACAGCAGATTGCCTGCAACTCAACGATACAGATACCAGTCGTACAGAACACCCTGCTGGGTTTGGAGCACCATCTACATTGTCACCACCTTCGAGGGACTGCTTCAACTGCTGACCCAAAAGGTATATTGACGCTACCCACCCCACCAGATTCAGCAACATCCCACACGTCGTCACAGGTACGTTATATCTTCTCTCCCATGTTGTATACGCTTTCGTACACCCACCAGCTGGTCCCTCATATTTTCCTTTGCCTGTACCAAACAAATTTTAAATACACTCAACATTCTTATCTCACCCAATTGTACTGTTGCCTGCAGTAGGAGACTCTCTTCTACTGGTAGTCTGAACAACTTCTGCTACTTTATTTTCGCTGTTGATTTACTGCTTCTCTTCCTGATTTAGTTACTATTCTTTGCAACTCACTTCTCCTTTAACTATTTAAATTATCCTTTCAGCTTCCTCCAACTCTCTGTTTTTCGACATAGTCCAAATTCTGAATGCCTACTAAAAAACCTTAACCACTACAAATATCTCATGTCATATAATTAATCACTCCTTTACATTGTTCCCTGTGTAGTTGTAACTTGTCTCATCTTCAATTCCTTGCAATTGAATATTCCTACATACTAAATCTATTTCGCAGGCAATTGCCCACAGCTGAAAGACAAAAATACCACTCAGACAGAACAGCCTGCCGGCTGTATAGGAGCCTCTTCATTGTTACCCGCTTGCAGACGTTGCTTTGACTCCCGATGCAAACTGTCTATAGAGGTTAGACCGTCCACGGGATTCGCCAACATCCCACACGTGATCACAGGTATCTTATATGTACTCTCCCATGATCTATACACTTTTATACACCCACCAGCTACTGTCTCCAATTTTACTTCCTTTGAAACTACAAACTTTCACATAGAGCTAGAATTCTTATCTCACCCATTCCAACTATTCACTCCATTAGAAATTCCTCTCATAATGGTACTAGGACCAATATTGAAAATTTGTAAGAAGAACTAAATCATCACAAAATTCCCCGTTGCATATCATTTAGAAACTAATAATTTAACACAAACTATATAACAAAACAGATGCATGCTAATATTTATTAAAAAACCATTTTATATCAACTAACACTTACCATAATTTTGTTGTCCAGATATACTTAACTACCTAATTGACGAATTATATTGTTATTCCATGCATTTTTCCCACAGTAGAAGTCTACAAAAATCGTTTTTATTTCACAAAGTCAAACAAGAAAGAGAGGACTCATGAGGATAACCACACATGTAAGGACAGAGATTAGCAAATGAACTTTTTTTGGTAAATGACACATGGGTCAATTTGGTTCGGTTTTTTATTTGATAATTGCTTCTAACTTCAGTGTCCACTTTTCCTGCTCTCTTCTAGAAATTAATGCACCAAGTTTAGGCCGTCTGTTTGTCCCACCTCTACTTAATATCTGTTGTTCACCTTGTACAACGACTACTATCAAACTTCTGATTTTATTGCCTCTTTTGTCTGTTCACAGCAAATTAATAAGTCCGCTGTTTCTGATTCTTCAAATTACCCAAAGACACGGAAAAAATTAACGCAGTTTAGGTAACAATGTTTTTTGCCTTTCATTTGAACAACTACTTTTATCAATCAACGTTTGAATTCTTTATACCTATTAATATAACATGTCTCATGATTTACACCTACCATAAAGGTAACATTTGCCTATGCTCGCACAACCTTTATCTTGCTTCTTCCCTTGGTCTCAATATCACTCTGTTGCATGAATTAGTTGGGTGAATTGCCTTACCAAAACATTCTCCCTATCATATGCCTTATATCCATTGGAGTTGCTACACAATTCTGCTGACCTACTGCACGTCAAACTTCGTAGTTATGAATAGGGAAACTACAAATTTGCTTATGCACTTTCTACAGTTTACTTACATATTTCCCTGTAACTTCACTGTCCACTTCTCCTGCCTTTGCCTGCAAATGAACACGGTAGGTTTAGCCCCTCTGTTTGTCCCACCTGTACGTAATTTCAGCTGTTCACATTCTACACAGACTACTATCAAACTTCTTACTTTATTCCCTGCTTTGTTTGTTCACAGGAAATTAATAACTCTTCTCTTTTATAGTGTTCAAATTTCCCAAATAAAACGAAAAAATTAAATCGGTTGACGTAGCCATGGTTTCCCTCTTTCATTTCAACAGCTAATTTTTCCAATCAACCTCGGAATTCTTTATACCTATTACTGTAACATCTCTCATCATTTACACCTACCATAAAGGTAACATTTCCCTCTGCTCCCACAATCTTTATCTTACTTTTAACCTCAGTCTGAATATCAGTCTGCCGCATTAATTAGTTGGCTGAATTGCCTTACCAAAACATTCCCACTATCATATGCCTTTAATTTATTGGCCTTGCTACACAACTCTTACAAACTGCTGCACATCCAACTTTGTTATTGTCAATAGGGAAACTGCAAAGTTCATTACACACTTCCGCGCAATATTCTATCCCTCTTGTTGTAGCTCTGTCACATTACCTACACTACAACATTATGTCTGCATACAGAGCAAAGAGCATACTGCCAATATTCTCTACCGCTACATTCATTCCTCATCCACCGTGTAACTGTGTTATACAATTTGTTACAATCTTCTTCCCACTGTCCATGCCGTCTTTCCCTAAAAGTAAAACACATTTGACCCAGCCAAACCACTGTACGTTTCCATAGCCCTAACCTTCCAATTCCTTCTACCTATATGAATAGTCTAATAACAAATCATGCTGCTTCAGCACAAGTTAACGCTCAAAATTCCGCTCTTCATGGTCTGAATATTCTTTATTCTTCTCCAAAGTTTCAACTGCATGATGGCTTTAGTTGGGCCAAAAATTCCTTCAACTTATATTTTCTTATGACATCATCATGCTATGTTTCTATAATTACATACCAAATATGCTTTCTACAATTTCCCTACATATACACTATTACTTTCTGCTTAGCTTCACTCATGTCATGACCTAAATTGTTCACTTTTATGAAATGTAAACCTCATTATATATTTTCAAGAATTATGTTCCTTTAATCATGCTGTCAGACAACCTAACAAAACTACGCTTCCCTTTCCCATTTTCCCAAAAATACAAAATGTCCAACACAACTATAGCAATAGACTCATCCTTCGCACCAACATAAAGTTCTTCATATGTCTATTCAACTAAGAAACACGAGTCAAACTATCTAAACATCCTCTGCTAAATAACTTACCTGCCGTATATTCTAAAGTACAATGCCATGTTTTCAAAGACAATATATCCTTTATTCATTCTGCATACTTCCACCAAATCATTCTGCTGCTTATATGATGTTTGTTATTACTCCATATTACGCCCATGCCTACACATGGCTTTTTTATGGTCAAATCTATGTTTTCCCCCTACATTACGTTATAAATTTTAGTTACCAATCATGCTTTACTTGAACCAAGAATGGAAGAACATAGAGATAATTTGCCTGCCCAACAAACAAGCTCTGACAAAAACTTGCGTCGCCGTACTAGATATGCTCAAATGTCGCCACAGAGAAAAGAGTTATTCCTATCCCAGCTAAGAGCAATAAGAGCTGAATCAAAAAGACAAAAAACAATTCACCAAACAAATAGTGCTGCTGCTCTTACAATTAGCATTTGCTCCTTATCTCCTCAACAAGGTTAGCTTCGTGTATTCTTATCTTCCTTCTACCAAATCTGCCTTCTAAATATATATAGCTATAGTTACACGCTTCAATTCACCTGCTTCTAATATTTTTTTCCCCCTCTTTTTTCATGGAGCAACTTACAAACCTACAAATGCAGCATCTACTCCAACTATAGAAGAACATATAGTTGCTTTCTCATCTACCTTCGCGCTAGGTCAGTTCACAGATATTAATTTGCCTACTTTGCCTATATTCATTTCTAATAATTACTTACCTATCTGTACATATTCCCATTCGGTGGAATGCATGCAACTTTCACAATAGCAACAGCCAAAGATTCTCCCAAATTTTAGCTGCTGAATCACTTTACACGTATGACTGAAAGTTTGGTGCTATCAAATGCCGACAACTCATTTGTAAATGTGTACAATATGTCTGCTTTATTTCCCATATGTTATCTTCTGTCTACTTTCTTACTAATACTGAATCATCATGCCAATATTCTTTACTGTACAGCCATTTTTCTAATATATAGTGTTTTTACTTAGGCAAAATGTTTGCACTAACTATCTTGCGTTTCTAATGGTGGGAAATAGCATAATGAAATTCTGCTTCTCTTTTCCATTCTTCGAATGATCAAAAATGTCCAACACAATAATAACAATACCTTCATCCTTCACAGCAACATAAAACTCTTTATATGGATAGCTTCACACTTTCTAAACATCTTCAATTGCATCACTTTCGCCCCGTTTATTCTACGGTACAATCTTCTGCCTTCAAAAACAACATATGATGTAATGATTGTACGAACAACTACTTATTAAATCAACCGAACAGCTTTTCTATGCATACTTCCCTCAAAATATTCTCATACTTATATAATATTTCTCATTAGTACCTATTGGGCCGATGCTACCTAAAGCCTTCTTTTCCCTTAACTCTATGTATTTTTCTGACATTGCGTTAGCTTCTAAATGCTTTATAAACTTAATCAATTACCTGAAACAGGAATACATGAAATAGAGATAATGTGCCTACCCAACAAACTACTTCTGATAGAAATTCCCATCGGCGTAGTAGATATGCACAAATGCCACCGGAACAAAAACAATTACTTCTATCCCAGCTAAGGGAAAAAAGGGCTGAATCCAAAAGACAAAAACACATTCGCCAATCAAATAGTGCTGCTGCTATTACAATTACCACTTCTTCATTATCTCCTCAGCAATGTTAGCTAAGCATATTCTTTTCTTCCTTTTGTTAGATCTCTCTTGTACATATGTAGAGCTATAGTTACACATTTCAACTAACTACAAACCTACCAGGTGCTTCAACTAGCCGAGAACATATAGTCAACTGCTTATCTACATTTGAGCTGGGTCAGTTAAAAAAAGTTACCTCAGCTACTTTGACTATGCTCATTTTGCATAATTACCTACCTATGTCTAAATACTTCTATTCCTCATACTAGGATCAACATCAGCTGCATCTCATGTTGCAAGCAAATTGCGTTCAACACATGCTGCAAATAAAGGTATACTTTTTCCTGCGACAATCATTCAAAACAATGTCCTCTTTTCACTTCATATATAGCAAATAATTGCTTCTTGCCTTGCACAGGTAGAAATACGTTAGAAGTCAATCTACAAAATGATAATTTAGTGCCAAAGGATTACTTGCTTTTAAAGAAAGTTGCAAATTGCAAATTTTGTCTAGCAAAAAGGTTCCAATACGAATCACCAACTTTTTGTTGTGATAATGGCTCAATTAGACTACCTTCTCATAGGATGCCTGCTTAGTTGCGAAATTTGTTCTTAGGTGACTCCAATGAATCTCAACATTTTCGCACTTACAGTAGAGTCTACAATAATATGTTTGCCTTCACTTCACTTGGAGTACGTTATGATAGAGAATTAGCAAAGAGAAATCGTGGCATCTATACATTTAAGGTCCAAGGACAAATGTATCACTTCATTGATAATTTGGTACCCTCAACAGCAAAACCCAAAAATTTGCAATTATATTTCTACGATAATGAAAATGAACTAACAAATCGAATGACATTATCAAATAATCTTAATGAACTGATTGTTACAAAAATCATGGATATGCTCAAACTTAATTCTTATTCTACTTTTCTTCGATCGTTAACAGTTGTTCCAAATTTATCTGAATTTTACATTGCTCTAAACTCAAATTCCAATTTAGACCAAAGAACATATAACTTACCAACTGCATCTGAAGTTGGGGCAATTTGGATTGAAGATCAATTAAATGATAAAATTCCCACACCACATATTCGAATTTACACTCATAGTAACAAAACCCAATTGGTCAATTACTATTATGGA
>JAJOOP010016753.1:0-23401 GCA_029582705.1 Solanum chacoense
GAGAAACTTAATTAAAATTGTAGCATAAAGAAAACCAACCAAGACTACAACTAAAACAATAGCTAAAACGGGAGTAAAATTTCAGCAAAGATTCACCAAAACACCTGTCAAAACTGAAACAAAAGCTCTGTATCAAAGCAACAGATAAAACAAGACCAAAAACTGGTCTACCATAGTAGAAAAAATGAGATATAAACTGTAGGGAAGCAACATAAGCAACTGCACAAAAATTGATATCTAGTAATAAACATACAATAAACTTAACTTTTACATGAGAGTTAATCTATTTAATAGATTTTACATATACAAAAGATTCTAGCATCTTCATGACCTATATTAGTCATACACTAAAGTGTGTGAACATAACTAGAGGATAAAAAAATGGCACTCCAATCAAAGTTTGAAACTGTTAGTTGAGCAAACTTATCACACTAGTGCCACCACTTAATACACAGGCTTATCATACTTTAAAGTTTATCATTGACGACCATCAACATCATTTTCTGGCGCTCAAGCTCACCCATACGTAAAAATATTTCCATATTTTTGACATCTCTACAGATAACCTTTTTGGCTTAGATACGTTGTTCTATGGTGTACAAATCAAATGTAGGATAGTCAATGATGGAATAAATTTGACCAAGCATATAAGAGTGGTCACGATTTCCAGACTTGTCGATCCAGGAACCAATTCTTTTATCTAGGCTTTCAATAAAGTTTTTCATAACTTCCACCATACTCTTGAGAAATATTTCGTTAACATCTTCCACAACCCTCTCTCTTTTCTTGACTTTTTCTTTATCATTGACACTAGAAGAAGATTTTTTAGAATATTCGGCTTGCTTTTCAGATGGTCCAGCATGTTCATGAAGAGATCCTCAAGCATATTCATTTTCAGTTGTTTGAGTAAAATAATGTATTGTATCAGTATTTTCATCTTCTTCAGTTGGTGCATTAGGTCCATGACTAGCTCTATCTTCAAATTCATCGTCATCAACACTGATAAGAAATCCTAAACTAATTTCAGTAGAAACTCCAGATGTTTGACTCTTTAAGATATCCTCAAAAGCATCCAGTGGCCCTTCTGCATGTTCTCTAGTTGTCCTATCTTTTCTAAAAATTTCCTCCCAATCCGCAAACAGTGGCCATTTTTTATTATTCATGGTGCTTGCACCAGGATCATCCTAGACAAACAATGAAAGAAAGACGCCAATTTTATATGTAATAATTATAAATTATGAAGAATAAAGAAATATCGATATGAAGTAATAATATTCTAAAAGCGAAATATTAACTACCTTAAAATTTTTACCCCATTCTTTTGGATCATCAATAATTATAGTTCCATCAATATATTGAAATCCCAAACCACTCCTACCCTTTAGTAAACTTAAGCTTGCATAACTTGTCTTCCAAGCTTTTAATTTTTAATTGACATGTGGTTCACCTTTCAAGCCATTGTCAGGATGATGTTCACGAAAATAGTGCTCCAACTCCATCAGATATCCTGGCCTAAAATTTCCATTATCAGCTCTCCAATCATTACCACATAACTCTTTCAAAACATTTATATTATAACAGTACTTTCTTTTGTAGGAGTCTATGTACTTCGAGTTAACGGTGTTGATCGTCTTCCTCTTGCTCTTTTTTGTGATTGCATTGAAGATTTATTGATTTCCATGTGTTTGAATAATCTTGTGAAACAATCATTGTTAGTATTATCACTTAGCATCATAAAAAAAAGCTATACAATTGAATGTACAAAAACAATAAAATAAAAACATACCAACACATCACAAAAAAGAAATAAATTAAACACATTACAAATTAATGGAAGTAATTGCTTCTTATATCATAAAAAAGCTAAAAGTTGATGCATCTTACAAGAATATCAAAAACTAAAGGGAAAAACAATTCAAATTCAACATAATACATATAACAAGAACAAAATAATGGAAAGATCAATTGTTTAAGTTAGCATTCCAAATTGATTGAGCCAACACATCCCTCCATGTGGTCCACTCCTCAGATGATTCAACAACATCAATGTTATCTTGTTGATAGTCTACTTGTTCTTCCACATCGGTCTCTAAGGGATCCACTTACATCTGTCTACGAATAATGTTGTGTATCAAACAACAAGAACTAATGATCCTATTATGCAAATTAACCAAGTACCAAGAAGGGCTTCTAACAATTCCCCAGTGTCCTTTCAATAGACCAAAAGTCCTTTGAATTACATTACGAGCTCTAGCATGCTTTATATTAATCACTTCTAGACATTGGGGTGGTGGATTTTCACCTTGCCAATCCCTTAACCAATAGCTATATCCTCGGTAAGGTGAAAGAAATCCATTTCCATTTGTATATCCTCCGTTGCACAAATAATAATTACCTATAAAATAAATAAGAAATTAGTTGCTTTTATATAGAATTATTTTTTTGATATAATTTTAATGTGAGCATATGTATAGCATTACCCTCGGGAATTTTCAAATCATTTGTTCGAGCTATAACATTTCGTAATACACGACCATTAGCCATTGATCCTTCCCAACCAAGAAACACATAAGTAAAATTCAGATTTTTATCACAAACTCCTATTACATTAGTTGTTATTTTTCCCTTTCTTGTCTTGTATCTTGGTTTCTACTTAGACGGAACTCTAATTTGAATGTAAGTTCCATGCAATGCACCTATACATCCCTTTAAAAAATTGTAACATTAATGCAGAAAACAAAAAAAAATCATAAAATTATATTTATTATACCTTTACTTAAATTAATAGATACCCAATTGAAAGTGCATATGCCTTAAACCATCTCCATCGATCGTCAAGCGCATCTTCAAGCACCGAAATAGACATAACCAGAAATTGTTGGCACAATATCTCCTCAAGGATGATAAAGCATTCAATATTGGACTGTAGTTGATGATCCATAAGAAACCCTATTTTTTCATTAAAAAATGAAAAGAGTTAATACACAAAGAAAAAACAATTAAAAAGAACCAACAAGGGCAACTTTATAATGAGGACAACTTGAAATTGTTTACAAATATCTCAAGCACATAAAAAGAACAAACCTTTTTCAAAATTTACAAATACCCTAAAACATAGCATTCCAGAAAAGATTGATTTCGTCCATCAAGTAGAAAAGATGAGTGCATCCAAATTATTATGCAATAGATCAAAGAATTATAAATGATTACAAAGAAAGAAAAGAGAAACAAATTCAAAATTTTTTTTAACCTTGTTAGAAACTTGAAAGTTGAAGGTTATTGGTAAAGAAGTTCTTCAATCACCCATCAATAGCTTTAATCAAAAATAAAAAGTTGAGTATACCGAAATAAAAGGGTGATTCTTACTGCAATGAAGAAGAGAAGAAACCTGGAAGACCAGAAGTGGTGCTTGTGAAAGCTTATCAATAAAAGGGTTTGAAGGTAGTTTTGTCATTTAATAAATTTATCCCATTACCAATTGTGATGGGATTATTATTGCCACGACCCGAGAGCACCCCCTAGTTGTAATACGACATACTCGACCTCGAAGAGGTTTTATACAAGCCCTTAGCATTCATATCGCATAAGACATAGAAAAATCAGGGAAAATTAAAAACTTTTACAATAGAAGTCAGCTCCCTTCATATAATAAACTAGAAGCTACACATAGTCTCAATCACCATCTAAACATAAGAGTACAAATTTAGGGACCAAGCCCTTTACATCGATAGTATTCAAAAGTAGGAAATACGACATAGTCTAGGACATAATGAAACTAAAATCAAATATAGATCGTCCTCGAACTTGAGGGCTCACCAAGCTGGGGGAATAGTCAACGCAAGCTTTCTTCAAGAAATGACAAGTATCAACGGCCGGAACCTACACTCATAGTAAAGTAGAAAATATGGGTTAGTACAATCAATATTTACTAAGTATGGAAACCATGCAATTAAAACCACTTAAAACATGCATAAAAAGGGACCTCTATTAAAAGCTTGCTATATGAAGTTTAAAAGCCATAATGCACAACCAATCCATAACATAAGATAAAGAGGAATTCATGATCATAGGTAACACATTACGATACTATAAGTCATACTATACATACTTGAGTCCACTTAACATTACATTGTAAAGACACCACCCACAACCCTCTTACAAGTTCACTTGTGCAATGTACATATGAAGTCCCGTACCCCCATATATACTAAGCAAACCATCAAGAAATCATAAGCACAGTCACATACATCATTACCATCATAATAAGTTAAATCGAAATTAACATCATTTATAATCTCCATACATAAAGAAATCACACAAGAACTCCTCTTAAGACCCACTTGTGCAGTGCATAAGTATAGTCCCATACCCTCACCTACACTAAGTAGTATCTCTTAAAAAGCCCTATTTAGACTCCATGTTCTTATTCATAAGTCACATTCATTTCTTAGTTCATAGAGTCACCACATAGGGAGAAGTGCATTAACCGACATAGACCATGTGAGCTACATGCAATCCTGTGTCCTACTCCCACACCGAAAAGAGAGCATTCTAGTTGCCAAGGTAGAACCTACATAATAGCTTCTAGGTGGAACCACTAGCTAAAACCTACGGGGGCACATAGTTATGGGATAGAGAGATTGCTTCTAGAAACCCGGCCTAAGTAGGGGAGAGTTTCCATCTCATTAGAGCATATGTAGAAGACCTAGCCTAACTAGTGGGAGAGTTTTTACCTCACTTAACATATCCGCTCGGTGCTAAGCATTATTCTCCATTTTAAGTTAACTTTGAGCCTTTACTAAAGCATTAATTCACAAGGAAAACCTTAGGGATTCAACCCCTCATATCATATAACTCACAGGTTTCAAAGATGAGAATAGCCTTTCATCAAAGAACCAACATTATGTGAGAATACATCTTTCATATCATAGTCATATAGTGTTCATAAGAATTGCATTCTATTCAACATAACAACACTGCCATAATAATCTCACAACATTTATGTTCATAGCACATCGTACTTGATCACAACTAGGGTTATAGGGAAGAGGAAAACATGATTCAACTTCACAATACATAATCAAGTAAGCACTTCCACCATAGGTGGATCATCAATTCAATATAATCTTCTCAACACCTTGAAAGCCCTTACTCATAGCCTTCATGGCCTCCTTCATAACTCAACCCTAATTCATTGATTTCATGCATCATATAGGGCAACATTATCATATAATAATGAATTACAACATAATATACTATATTCACATTCTTCAATCATCATCTAGCATAAGCTAGGGTTTATAATTGAGAAAGAAAGGGAGGTCATGGGTCTTGTGGGGAAATTGTTAAAAACCATCAATAGTACACAAATTCGTCCACCAACATTCATATATAATCAAAATCAATCATTATAGAACAATAGAATCAATTTTACAAAGAGACCCATGAACTTGATTAAAAACCTAAAAATTTGGGGACTTTGAAAGGGCCTCTTGGGGAAAGGATCCCAAGAGTTAAGAGCATCCATACCTAATTGAAGCTTTAACAATGAAATTTGGTTGAAGACCCTTCAAGCTTTGAGCCCTATATTGAAGCTTGGTCTTCTTCTTCAATGGAGGAGCTTGGTAGAGACAGAAATATTGCAAGGATGTGGGTCTTCTTTTATTTTCTTATAAGAGTGAATAAAGTGGAAGAATTTGACTCTAGAAAGTATTTATTGTTGCTGGGAAAAGAGTAGAAAGTATTGTTCTATGTTAGGAAGGATTTCCTAAAAAGACCCTTCATTTAACTTCAACTTCAAGCCCTTTCATACTGAGGTTCACCCTTTGGACCATCTTGGCTCACCAAGTCATTGGGCAACTCGCCATTTGGACCATTAGTTCTCCCATTTTAATAGCAAGCTCCCTAAATGGGGCAATTCACTAGGCGATGGGGAGGGGCAAAGGGATAAACGCCAACCCATCGGGAGATCCTCCTCCCATCTTGCCCTTTGTTACAGCAAGTTGGGACTAGGGAGGGGCTGTCCGTTAGGCGAGTTGACACCTTTGGCGCATCTCCAAGGCTCATGGGCGACGCTACTGCCCATCGCCAAATGGTCTTGAGGTAATTAAGTATTGTTTCCCTTTATTTTTCATAGGTAATTTAGGGTCCTACAATTCACCCTAGTTGTTGACCTCTTCCCTCTCGACTCTAGTTTCGTTCTAAACATTTTCGGAAAGTTATTCACCATTCTCATGATTTAGACTTCATTAGGATACTATAGTACACGTTAGGCTCTAGCTTAGGTCATTAGACATATGGGGTGTTACATTTATTGTTTGTCGGAATATAGTAGAAAGTATTGTTTTATGTTTAGGAAGGATTTACTAAAAGACTCTTAATTTAAATTCAACTTCTAGCCCTTTCATGCTGAAGCTCACCCTTTGGACCATCTTGGCTCGCCAAGTCATTGGGTAACTCGCCCTTTGGACCATTAGTTCGCCCATTTTAACAGCAAGCTACCTAAATGGGACAGTTCACTAAGGGATGGGGAGGGGCAAAGGGCGAAACGCCAACCCATTGGGCGATCCTCCTCCCATCTCACCCTTTGTTACACCAAGTTGGGACTAAGGAGGGGATGTCCGTTAGGCGAGGTGAGACCTTTGGTGCATCGTGAAGGCTCATGGGCGAGGCTACTGCCCATCGCCAAATGGTGTTGAGGTAAGTATTGTTTCCCCTTATTTTTGTTAGGTAGTTTAGGGTCCTACACTTCACCCTAGATGTTTACCTCTTCCCCTCTCGACTCTAGTTTAGTTCTAAACACCTCCAAAAAGTTATTCACCATCGTAATGATTTAGACTTCATTAGGCTACTATACTACACGATAGGTTCTAGCTTAGGTCATTAGACATACAGGGGTGTTACAATTATACCACCCTTTTGGAGGAATAACTTATCCTAGGACTATTTATTAACCCCAGGATATGTTATCCCAAACATCCCAACCAAACACTAAATTAAGTGCCACTAAATATTTATACCGGGACTATTTGTATCTATCCTTCACACCAAACGACCCCTTATTGAATTAGATTTTCTAGTCGGATGTTTGAACTGAATATTTGATGTACGCCCTTAGCTTACTAAGAAGTAAGCTCATTCGAGGATGAATGTTCCCAAGGGGGAGATAATGTAACATCTCGCTATTTGAAAGAAGTAGAAATTGGAAGAAACCATTTTTTGAAATAATCAATTTTGGAAAGTTTGACAAAATTATGCTAAAGATGAGTTTTTGGTCAACTTCAAGCGACCTTAACTCCTTGCTCAGAATGATTTAGGTGGTATAGAAGGTTCCTTAGGAAAGATCTTTGAATTATATTTCCAACCCCGCCGAGTTTTCTCAATTTCAAGTTCGTATGAGGGAAATATACTAATTTGAAGGTTGTGTATCTAGATAAGGTAAGTCAAAACCAGATTTTAGAAGGGTATTATGGTCTTTTCACTACCCAATTAATTAAATTCATTTTTGGTAATTAAGTTTAAGTCTCAACTGATGAGATTCATTTTACGCTATTGAAATTAAGTTAGGGTTTTGAGAGAAGAGAAAAGAAGAGGAGAATAGAAAAAGAAGAAGCAAGGAATCGCCATGTTCTTCAAGAATTGCTTATGGATTTCGTCAACGGTGATCCCTACAATGTATGTGAGATCACATAGCATTCGGTTAGTTCACCCAAGCGGCAATCATGATTCCCTTCAGCGTAATTGTATTATTGAAAGAAAGGATTATGAGTTTTTGATGAAATTTGTTTAAGTTCTTGTGGTTTCTTGTTGTTGAAGTTGTTAAGGATTTTCTTGAGTTTGATTCATGAAATTAGGTGTTGTTTTGAGTAGATTCGTACATACTTTGCTTATGTAGTCGAATCTAAGTGTTTGGGAAAAGAACCTATTGAATCTAGAGGGTTTAGAGTTGATAAATGAGCAAGAAAATTTGTCAAACCCCTGGGGAGGGGGCTGGGGCGCCGTGCCCCAAAGGAACCTCGGAAGTTTAGGCTCTGGGGCGCCGTACCAGCCAGTGCTCCCCAACCCATGTTCTGAAGCTTTTCCTCTGGCACCCGGTGCCACTCAGAGCATAGGGGGCGTAAGGTCCTCTACCTTTTCCCACTTCTTTCGATTTAAGTTTCCTAGCAACGTAGCTAACTTTTCTAGTTAATTTCTACACTTTCAGGTACGTCTAAACATCATGAAATCATTCATAAACATGAGATAATGAGCCTTGATTCCATAATTCAATTCAAGGAAAATAAGAGTGAAGTCAAGAGAAGTGCATAGAGTCTTCCAAAAGTCTTCTACAAATGTTTAACATTGTTTTAAGGCTTGTGTTTTGAGTTGAGTAAAGAGTGAGAGTTAAGTTCATTTCTTCAAAATATTATATGGGAACTAAGTATTCCAAATATTTAAAATGTTTTCCCATTTAAACAAGAAAGGAAACACCGATTTCCAAGAGAGCTTTTAAGCTAGTTTTTGAGTAATTACCTCAGATCACAGAAAGAGTTTTGTTTTAAAACATATGAGTTGAATATATTTTGGGAGTAGTATTGAGCAATGATATGGGGACGAGTTCATAATAACTCAGGTCTCCATACACCATGTAGCCATCGTGGGTAGAAATGGTCATACTTTTTTGATGACATCTTAATGCTTTTTATCATAAACTAGTGGATCCACTTATTTGAGGCGTTCTATATCACGGCAAGTTATAGGACAGTTCTGGCAGCGTGGGCGAGACGTTGTATCAACACATTAGCTCATAGTAATGGTTGTCGGTTAGCGAAACTCCCACAAAATTATATTACTGTATTATATGAGTAAATTGAGTTGTTATTTCGCTTGAGATACTTTTTATCAATTGCACCTTTATATTTGTTTTATTTTGTATTTGAGTTGAGTTTCCATGAGTTGAGTAAAGCTAAGGTAAGTGTTCTTTTCATATTCCTTTCAAGCTTATGTCATGTTTAGTTTTCCCCTTGCACGCTCGTACATTCAATGTACCAATGGTATTTGGCGTGCATATTCTCATGATGTAAATACAGGTAATCATGATCTACATCTAGCACCTCGTTGATCCAATTGAGCATCTTAGAGTCAGTTGGTGAGACTCCTTGCTTTCTGAAAGATCCCCTTTTATTACTTTTGTAATCAGCTGTTAGGATAATCGTGGGTCTTGTCCCGACATCCCTCATTGTTTTAGACGCTTCATAGACGAATAGTTATAGTTCTTTAGTCTTTCCATTTTCATTATATTATGTTAAGAGTTGAGTTACCATTTCGGCTAAGTTTAATATTTCTTGTAATTACATGAATTGTCTTTTAAGACTGCTTCTTGGCAATTAAGTCTTCCACTAAGAGTTAAGCCAAGCTAAGGGTTCTTTTGGGGCCATCAATGGTTCTCGAGTGTCATTCGCGCCCAGGGTGTAGGCTCGGGGAGTAACACCTCTGGCGCATATGGGGCGCATCGCCCCAGCCCTTCCAGGAAATTATGACGAACATTTCAACTCGTTTTCTAACCTTAATTCAGTTTAATTCTATTTCTTTTCTCAAATTTTCTTTAGATTTATATACCCAATACCTGTACAGAAGAATCTAACTCAAAGCACATCTATAAAATCGACGCAATTATCTCAAGAACTTTTCAATCTCAGCCTAATTCAAGAACGACAACATATTCAAGAACACACATCAAAAACATTAAACTTCCAACCTTTTTAGGACGAATTCACGCTGAAATAAACATGTTTGGCGCGTGGTGAAAAAACTTAACTCTATGTGAACTCACATACCTCATAGGATTGAATCCTTGGCGAAATCCACCACTAAAATCGCAAGAACATGACGAATCTTGAACTTTTCTTCTCCTTTCTCCTCTTGAGTTTTTTCTCCAAAAACCCTAGCGTGATTTGGTAATGCGTAAACTGAACCAACTCAGTATAGACCCCAAAAAAAAATTCTAAAAACGAAATAAATTAATTGGGTATAGAAAAGACAAAAATACCCCTTTAAAATCTGGTTGACTTTCCTTATCCAGACATCCCGATTTCAAACGAGCATATGTTCCTCATACGAAGTCAAAAATGAGCAAACTCGGTGGCGTTGGAAAGATAATTCAAAGACCTTTCATACAATATTTTGTCTCCCACCTAATCATCATGTGCTAGGAGTTATACTCGTTTGAAGTTAACAAAAATTTCATACCTAACATTACTTGCCAAATTTCAGATTTTTCATTCTTTCCAAAAATGGTTATTTCTAATTCAAGCTCTTTCAAATAGCAGGGTGTTACGTTGTTAATCCAGTTTTCAAAGAAGGTTGCCAAACTAAATAAAATTTTCAAACAGGGTCATGCAAATCAAAATTTAAGAAGGTACTGCTAAACTAAATCTTGTTTTCCAACAGGTCCCTGCTACATCCAATTTTCCAAGAGACCACTGCTACATCCCATTTCCAAGAGGGTTCTACTAAGCTAAATCCCATATTTCAGGAGTCTCTACAAAATCTCCTTTTCCAAGAGAGTTTTGCTAATCCCAATTTTCAAGTGGGTCATGCCAAACATTATCTCATTTTCCAAGAGGGTCCTGGTAATCTAAATATCATTTTATAGGATGGTTCTACTATTATAATATTCAAGGAGTGTCTTGTTTAACAAAATTCTATTATTTTGGAGGTCTCTCTAAATCTCATTTTCCACGAGGGTCTTGCTAAACTAAATCTCATTTTCCACGAGGGTCTTGCTAAACTAAATCTCATTTTCCACGAGGGTCTTGCTAAACTAAATCTCATTTTCCACGAGGGTCTGCTAAACTAAATATCATTTTCTAGGAGATCCTAGTTATCCTATTTTCTAGAGTGGTTCTGCAAAATTAAATCACATTTTTCAAAATGGTCATGCTAAATTACATCCTATTTTCCTAGAGGGCCTGCTAAATTAAGTCTCATTTTAAAGATGGATAGCTAGTCCCTTTTTTTCCTACTCGGTACTGCTAAATAAAGTCCAATTTTTCCAAGAATTCTTGGTAAATTAAATATCATGTTTCAACTATAACCTACTTAATTTCATTTTTAAGAAGGGTCCTGCTAAACCCATTTTTTAAGAGGGTCCTGCTTCAAAAACCTTTGAGAGGAATAATGGAATACTCTCCTCACCCATGGAATATGCTTCTAATTAAGTTGGAGATGAAATTTTCCATGACTAAGTTTAATTTTCTTTTTGGATTCTCATTTTTTAAAAATAACAACCAATAAAAATACTACTAAGATATTAAATAAAGAACATATCTTTTGTAATTTCTTTATTTCCTTAAAAATAAAAGAAAAGTATTATCTAAAGGCGACTATTTTTTCTGGTTTTCAATTTTCTCAAGTAAAATCTAGTTAAAAAAAATAAAATAAAATTTGAAATAAATTAGCAAAGTGGGACTAGTTGGACCTTACTTTAAAATGGGATATAATTTAGTGGAACCCTCCTAATTAAAAGGATTTAGTTAAACATAAATTCACGAAATGAAGTTTACTTTCAATAATCAAAAGCCATATGGATACGTTGCTACAAAGCTCGAGTGTTGTTCAAAGTTTCAATACATAATCTAAGCACCATCTTTTATTCATATTAACTATTTTTTTCTTACTTAATCTGGGGAAAAAATGTTATATTTTTGTAGTTTGCTTTGATCTCAGGAAGCCCTCTAGGAAATAATAAGGGCAATCCACATTTCATGCTTAAGAGCTCACCCAAAGAACAAAGTGAACTCTAAATTTCTACAAGCAGGAGCCTACTTGTAGAAGATGAGCAAACAAGATGAATGCTTTGGACTTTTGTTCTAGTCATATATGTCAAAATGAGCAAACATGATGAATGTAGTTGCAAAGGGTTAGAAAAATATCAAGTTTCAAAAAGCTATAAAAAAGCTCGCCAACCAATTAGGCGAGTTACTGAAGTCATTCAGCGAGCTATAAAGTGCTCACCGAAAGTAACAAAACAACACAGCAATAAATCAGCACAAATCGGCGAAACACAAGACAATTTACCGAGTCACCAAACCTAATCGATGATACATATGGGTCTTGCTGAATGTTATAGAATATTTAGCAAATATTAGGCTTAAGAATGGCGATGCTAAGGGTGTTGGTGAGTCACCGAGTCAACTTAGCAAGAACAAGCGTATCACAAAAAATGACATAAAAAATAGAAACATTTCAGGGAAAAAGGACGTTGATATGAGTCAGTCAGCGAACCACCGAGTCATTCAGCCAGCTCGACTAAGCTCGCCAAATGGCCCATCATGCTAAATTTTTAACCCAACCCCCAATCCTCAACACACAACCTACGATAACCAAATTTAAGCCCCAATCTACGCAATATAAGTCTAACCCATACTATGACCTACCCTGGGGTGCTCAGACTTCCCCCAACTTACCTAGATTCGACCAAACAACTCATTTGCCCTTAAGAATGACGTTACCCGATCAATCATTTGGCGAATTTGAGTTGTTTGGTGGAATTCAGGTTACTCAAGCTTCACCCAAACAAAGCCCAACATGCAAACCCACAATTTTGTGAAATTTAAACACAAAATTTAAACTAATTTAGGCTAAATACAATATCTAGCATGCTCGATTTCCAAACAATATTCAACAATCGACTAACAACACAAATACACACAGTAGATCCTAGAACTAATCACTAGAATACTCAGAACAAATCATGAAATTAAGTCTAATTCAGGACACCAATCTTAGAAGCAGACAAGTAAATGATTAAGGCAAAAGCAAAGGCGAGCAATGCAACGAATTCCAATCACACAATGACACCCATGTAAATATTAAGTAAAAACTAAGATAAAAAATGTAATTGTGAGAATGCAAGGATTGAAAAGTTCAAAATAAGGAGAGCTTTTGAATTTAAAATGATTTAAACCTTTTTGACCCTTCAGTTCGCACCCAATTTGGCGAGGGTTACAAACATCACTGAACTACTTAGTGAGTCACAGAGTGGACCTTAGCCTGCAAAAGTTTACAGAATGTGAGCCTTTCAAATAGGGCGATTGAAGTCGGGCTAGCTGCACTACTAGATGATGCGTCGAGTGGGTTTTGAGCTTGCCCCTTTACCTATTTCTCCCAAGCTTTAAATTTTAAACCTGCACATCCAACAAACGTTATTCAAACAACACAAAATAAAACTTCGGTTGCCTCTTGAGAAGCGCCTTATTTAACATCGTTGTACAGCGTGGCCATGGCATCATGCCTCATTTTGGAGTTCATCAAAGTATCACTTGGGAGCCCCCTTTCGACCTTGGATTTAAATGAGCCGAGATCTAACCCATCCTTATTTCCAACTGCTTAATCGACACCAAGTGTGAAGTGACCATTTGGTAAAGAAAAGAGACGTCATCTTTCATTTTCTTTAGCACCTTGTACAATCCTTCAACTTAGTTCAAAATATGAATAAGCATATAGTTTAGTTCAAAAATTTTCATGATCAGTCCTTGGTTCTTTTGGCTTTGGACATTCGGGAGGAGGTACATAGCGATCTTTGTCCCAATTTCCATGTCTCAAGTTTGTTCCACAATCACGGTATTCACGATATAGATCTCTCCAACCGTAATCTCGATATGTCCAACCATAATCTCGATCCCTATTCCAACCTCGTTTTCCCCCGGCCTTGGAAAGCTCAGATGAGAACCTCCTGCTTGGTTTGCCAAGAAATGCAGTATTTCATTGTACATTGCCTCAAAGTGTGCTTCATTAGGGTTTACACCACTATTAATATAGACTACATTCATAGTCTTGTACCCACTTCCCATGACGTGGTTCGTCACTAGGTCCATTTGGGTCATCACCATGGCCATGTTTTTGTCATGCTTAGTTTCCATTTGTTCTTTTTCCATCCTAAGATTCATAGGAGACATCTGATCTTCTGTTGTGTACCATGTATGATTAATTTTATTTATCTCATCAAGGAGGGCGGATGCTATGTCAAATAGTTGTCTGTTGATTCCACTTCGAATGAGTTGGTCTACATCACTGATGAGTCGGGGATTTGGACTCATTTTGTGGCTTGATATTCAAAGTTTTAGTGTCTTCAATGCCCATAGTTTCTCACACCCCAAACTCAAGGGGAGCAACTAGCTCGTAATGCCAATACTCAGGTCCGAGCTGACCCTACTGAACCATTTGCTACTAGTGCATGGCAGCCACACGCAATCAAGGAAACAAACAAGCATATCTCAGCTTAAAACTAAGCCCTCGGCAGGCAAGGCCCCTTTCAACTAATTTATATAAGAAACAGCTACTCCGAGGAGATCATATAAATAAATAGCCATCTATCACATAAGTCTTGATTGGGCTGTCGAGGCAACCGTTATATCTATACCCAACCTAAAAGCAGGAATATATCAATACAATACATCAAACAACTCACAAGCTTCAGCAAAGCAACAACTTAGGACGGTATGGCTATAAGGTAGCTACACACCTAACACACTAGTCTGCAATCCTCAAAGAGTATTAAAGATTAGCGGAACAGGGCCCCAACCTACCCATAAAAATATACACAACAAAAGTTAACAAACCTCCAAACTCTGGCAGATCTAGAGGAAAGGGGCTAGCCAACCGGATAGAAGTCAATCGTACTACTAAGGAGGTCTACTCCGTCATCTTTCTTTCAGGACGTGCATGCATGAATGCAGAGCCCCCAGGCAATGGGGCGTCAGCACAAAATAATGTACAGAGGATGAAAGGATGTAGACTAAATGAGCAAGTATCATAATATACCAAAAACAATCAGGTAAGGAAATCAAATTTAGATTAGCATGCCAACCCACTACTGAATCTAATAAAATACAATAATGATCAAACATCAAGCTAACCAACCCCCATAAGCTCGGTAGGTACAAACAACATAGCACCTACTTAGGCCCCCATAAGCCCAAAAGGTACCAAATCAATCTATCAATCTACATAACCTCATCGGTAGCCACTTGTCTTTGTAAGAAGTCACATAGCCCTTTTGGGCAATGATATAGCCCCGTAGGCAGCGTATAGCCCTCTTAGGCAACATCATAGCTCTGTGGGATGCACGTAGCCCTCTTTTGCATCACATAGCCTTGTAGGCAATACATAGCCCTCTTTTGCATCACATAGCCTTGTAGGCAATACATAGCCCTCTTTGGCATCAAAATATCCCCGTAGGCAACACATAACACTCTTTGGCATCAATATAGCCCCCTGGTAAACACATAGCCCTCTTTGGCAATAACATAGTCCTATTAGACAACATCATAGCCCCCATAGGCGGTTCATAGCTCAAGAGCTAACCATAATAGCCCCAAGGGCGACAACAAACAATTAAATAGGGTGAAGGTGAGCAATTTAGCTATAAACAATATGTATTAATAATCTCCAAGTTGTTCCTAACTTAGGGTATTTCTTAACATATGTGAGTCCCTAAAATGAGGGTTTATAACCACCCAATCAGCTAACCACTCATAATTACATCTAGAAGATCACCAACGTTAACTACCTCTAAGGAAACATGTCGAACGAAGGAAATAACCTTAACATACCTTTTCAATGAACGCTCGAAAGATCGTAGTTCCTTCACGAAAGTTGTTCCTTATGTCCTAAGCTTCGCAAACACTATATATACACAGCTGGTACACACTAATAAATAATTCATAATTAATCTTATATCAGAAGATTTGCCATATTGCCCCAAATTGTCGAAACGTCCGTAGAAATTCATAAAAACCAATCATAAAAGAGTTCTGAGATGATTAACTTAGTTAACCAAGTTTGAACCTTGAAGAAACACCAATAAGTACAAATTTATATCTTCAAAAACTAGCTCCTAACGGAGGTAATAAAAGGGAAAAATGATTTCCACGTGTAGGGATTACGTTTCTAGCCATAGGGGCAATGTTTAATGGTAGAAATCGTCAAAAACTAGCATTCATCATGCTAGAAATCCATAGGAACCATCTCTTAAGCTTTATCTCTTGTTTGGAACTGAAATGAAATGTTTTCATGGGTTAAAACGTTAAATAAACCGACATACCATATTTTTTACCCGACCCAGATTCTTTCTCGGCAGTCCCTAGCAAAACCCTCATAACTTTTTACTCTGATGTCAGTTTGATACGGAGTTTTGTGTGTTGTATATTAGACTCTTATGCCTTCGATTTAATGGGTAATACACCTTCTAACTCTTTAAATATTGAGAGAAAACATCCAATACATTTGACCCAAATTTCAGAGAAATCTTTAAAAAGGAACTTACGATAACTTTCACCCACTTTTATATTGCCACTTAACTTACTTCAAAACTTCAGATACAACCATTGAACACTTAAAATAAGACATACCACATCATTCTTAATTTATTTCTTAACCTCCTTATATTTCCACGAAGATACGAGTTAATTTAGACATTTTGAAAAGTCGGGGTGTTACAGCCTTTCCGCCTTAGAAACATTCATCCTCGAATGGAAAAAGATTTAAGTCACGTGGTTAAGACTTTAGGAGTTTCAAAATTTTTGGAAGAATATCCTTTGTAAATGTGACTATCCAGGAACATGAAATGTAGAAATTCTAACCTAGGTGTCTCACATGATGACATAAATAGCTAAGCACTATAGCTCGACAATAACAGTGCGAGCAAATATGTAGTGACGATAATACTAATAATAAGCGACAATATAAAAAAACAATCAGATTGGTATCTAACCACACTGCACTAATATGCACTAATATGCCATCACCCTAGGGTATGAAACAAGTGAGGATATTAGGACCTCAGGTCATCCTCAACTTACCAAGTCACCTATTTTGTATTCTTGTTTCTCCACAATACCTTAACTGAAGCCACTTCTTTGGTCCTCAATTTACGGACATGTCGATCTAATATGGCAAATGAAGTTTCCTCGTAGGACAAATCCTCTGTGATCTGAACATCCTCAACTGGGACAACCCAATAACGGTCTCCTACACACTTCCGTAGCATCGATACATGGAAAATTGGATAAATAGATTCTAGCCCCAAAGGCAATTCTAACTCATAAGCCACTCGTCCTACCTTCCGGAGGATCTAATATGGCCCAATGAATCTTGGACTAAGCTTGCCTTTATTGCGAAACCTCATAACACCCTTCCCAGGTGAGACTTTTAAGAATACCTAGTGATTGACACAAAATTTTAAGTCCCTTCGTCGCACATCTGAGTATGACTTCTGTCGGCTTTGAGCCATTACAGCCTCTCCGGAATAAGATTAACCTGCTCCAATGTCTGTTGTACTTGATGCTTATCGTGACAAACGACACTATCCTACGGTATGAGTGTCTACGATCGTCGATAATATAGTAACCCAACCAACGGTTGTGGTCGCGTCGCAAGAGAGCGGTTTATAAAATTGATAGAAAAATAAAATTACATTCTACCTAGTAATAGCTAAAGATATTAATGAACAAAAACATAGTAAATTAAAGGGGGAGGCACGAAAGTGTCAAATATCAAACGGGGGTTTTGTAACAAGTACTAAAACAACAAAATAAACAAGAAAATCAAGTATGGGAAGAGGTTCTTGGGATTTGACCGCAATACAAGTTGAGATAAATCGTTGGATATTGCAAGACAATAGTGACTAGGTTAAGCTTTAAATGGAAATAAGTTCCCACTCGGGCAACTTACCCCGTTTAAAATGTGTTCCTCTCGGACACCCATTTGCCGCATGAAGACCAGTCTACGCCTTACCCCAATCATTATCTCAAGCTCAGTGTTAGGATATGGGACTACGGCTCACCCTCTAGGGGTGAACTTCATGTCGACCCAATCCTTAGGCCATCAGTATAGTGGATTTGCTTTCACGACCTCCCTCTCGGGCAAGCCGAAAACACATGGGTGGCTTTGTATTTGCAACTACAAACCCTTTAGATTAAACCACAACCACTAGGTGAAATCACCATTAACATACATCTAGCCTATCAACAAGTAAGACCGAACAGGAATATCAACCCATATTTCCTAAATCACACCCCAAGAATGGGGAGTTTTAGCCACACATCAAGAAATAATAAATTATACCTAACATGATAAAGAATCAACTGGGTATAAGAAATTAAACCTTGAATTAAGCTACAGAAGAAAAAATAAAGAAGACCCACTTCCAACTTGGGGAAGATGAATTCCTTTCTTCAAGTCTCCACAAAACCCTCTCCAAACTTGAGAGAAAAATACTATAGACTAATAATAATTTTTACTCTAAAATGTTCCACACTAAGACTAAAACTCTAACTAATATTTATAGTTTTCACAGATTGTGCTGCGGCGGATAGTTCGACGACATTAGTAGAGATCCCTGATGAACTCGGCGATCCGCCCTTTAATCATCTTATCACATTCAGTGTCTTGCCTTCAACATCCTTGTACTCTGGATCATTGGGCGATACAGTACTGCTATACGAAATTAATCGGCAACTCGTCGACTACTCCTTTCCTCGCCTTTCGATCCACTTTCTTCAAGGCTTCGCGTACTGGAAGAAAGGGCGGTGCATGCCAACTCGGTGACTCGCCAAGTTGGACACAGCGATGCGCATACGTTCATTTCTTGTTCTTTTCACCCCCTTTTTTGCTCCATTTTGCACCTAAGTGTCCATGCTTTCAGTAAAACTTTAAATACCTGAGAATTAAGCATTCTAATCTGGTATTGAGATAAAACAAGCATTCGAGGACACTATTTCTAATAAAATACAACCCTAAATGAGTCCAATTTGTGGACTCATCAACACCCCCAACTTAAAATTTTGCTTGTCCTCAAGCAGACTCAAGTTCAGTAGTTCAGATAGGGTGCATCAAATAGTGCTACACAAGACTTAATCATGAATGCACATAAAAAGACTCAATTTACTTATGCATAATCGCTTGTGTACTCAAAGATTCAAATTGTGACACACCATTTCCAAAGATTCTTATGTTCGTATTACTTGCTACAGGTGCAAGTTCAAGCTCAACTAAAGTTTCTAAATGCCCTCACGTAAAGAATTATTCTATATTCACACACAGATATGAGTCAATTTAAGATCAGGAATTAGTTACAACGCTCACACTCATAAAAGAGGAACACAATGCATGTTTTCACCCATAGGTTTTCCCTTATTTTCCAATTGACTTTCGATCCAGCTTACTCAAGATCAAAAAGGTCTTTCTAAGGCTTGTAATGGGGCTGAGTGCAAAGGCATGGCCATTTAGGCTTAGTGACTTTTTCCTCGTGAGTTGTGGCCTTCTCAAGGCATTCCCTTCTTTTCCTTTATCAATTCTTTTTCCAGTGCTTCCAAGTCACCTTTTTTTTATTTTATTCTCCTCCATGGATTGCTTGAAACCCGATTCTCTTCGTACTTTATTCCACATTTCATTTTTTCTATTTAAATAAAAGGGGTTTCATTTTTATGCAATACCATGGGTTAAGGGGGACTTTTCTTACACTTATTGACTTCTCCTTTTCCCTTTCACCACACTCCCAACTTAGGTTGTTGTCCTAAGTTGGCTATTCGCTAAACCACAACTCAGCATGATTGTAGGTAGTAGTTCAAGTAAGGTCTAAGGTGCATCAAGGTTCTTCCAAAGAGAGGTAAAGGCTAAAATGGTGTTCAAAAGAGTTTCACACGCTCACATGTAAGCCACAAAAAGAGGTATATGTTAAATTGGTTCACACTCTTCAAAAGTTGCATAAAATCATCTCAAAATGACACTTTTCTAAATCAAACAGACTAACAGGGAAAATTCTATGTTTATTCATTCATGGCTCACAGTAAGCTAATCACACAAGGCAGTGATACTTCAGGCAAACAAGATTAGACACGTTCGCTAGTGTGCAACGGTCATCACAAGAAAATCAATATGATAAATTGCTAGTCACAACGAGATGCACAGAGTGTAGATATTGTCTATGTAACGTCATTTGGCCTCATCATAGCCGTGCATTCATGTTGGTTCAATTGAGAGCACTATTCAAGTCATCGGTATTAATCAAAACCAAGACTTAAATTTTAAAAAAAAGAACAACCACTTTCAGCACAAGAGGTGGCGAAATTTTTTCTAAAGGATCAAAATTATTTTGCAAGTTAAATAACAGGAAACAACAGGAGCCATAAGCTTAAACATCCACAGAAAAATAATATTTAAAATACAAATTAATGCAGATGACCCAAATTTATGTAGAACAAAACATGAATGTCAACACAAAAGGTGCAGGCCTCACTCCACCACAAATAAATAGTGTTCCATATCAAATGCAAATAAACACAAAATCCAAAAGGCAAAATAAAGAAATACAAAGAGGGAGGTAAAGAGGTTATCCTGGCTACTTGATCGACTCATATGTTTGGGCTTTAGTGCTAGGAGTAACCTCCAGAAGTATCAGCCCCACTAAATCCCACAGCCGGAGCTTTGGCCAAGGAGACCTGCACAACAACTTCTATCATGATTTCCTAAGTCTCTGCTATGTCATTTGCTGTAGCTTCGTCGAACATATCTTCATCAATCTCTGCTTCTACTAGAGAATCTTCTATCTGCTCCACTATATCCCCATATCCAGTAGTAGTCTGAGGCCTCTCAGGCATGGCCGCAATTTCCACTGTCCCAAAGACCATGGACACATCAGTGGCCTTTAAGTGATTCACATCTTCTCGCAGCTCGGCAATGATAGCTTTTAAAAATCTTATCTCACTAGTGGACCATTGTTTGTGCTCACACACTGCTATCCTGGCCTATAGGGCTTCAATGGCAGTGTTCAGGGGTTCCAAAACATCACTTAGGGCCGTCTGGATCATGCTTGGAACAACGGCTTCTAAACAAGCAGCCCAACGATCGGCAGAAAGTGCCATTTGTCGCATCTGGAGTAGGGAAGCGTGGGTGATTGGAGGCCTGTAAATAGCAGCAGAGGAACCTGGAGTGTCAGTGGAAGTAGCAATGGTAATGGATATATAAGAAGGTCCAAGAGCTGGAGTGAGCAGAAGTGCTTTTGTAGGTGTAGATCTAGTGGTCGCCACTTTAGTCTGCTTCGTGAATAGCCAGCTACTATCGGTGATGAAAGGTTCGCTCGCTAAAAGTTATAGTGCAATGAATATTCATAAATGCAGACAGAGGGCGATAAAAGCCACTTTAGGCGAGTCGCCTAGTTGTTTAACAAACCCGACTCAGTTAGCTAACCAACCTAACGTGCCTTCTTTCAGTTCGAATTCGACATCACAAATTCCCAAAATACAATTTACAGTTGCAATAGTGAAATTAAATTAAGACCGATGACATTCATCCGCCCAAAGCTTAAATCATCATGCACAGGCAAAGAGGGATTTCAAAAAATCGAGATCAATTAGGCACGAATCTTAGATCGAGTATGGCACTTAGACAAGATAGGTTTATCAAAGAGAGGCCTAGAAAATATCAACCCGACCAATTTTAATTTAATAAGAGAACAAAATTTGTGTAGTTTAGGGATTTGGGAAAAAACTAACATTTGATGCTGCTTGAACTATGTTGAGATGCTAGGAAACAATGTAATCCCATGCCTCAACACTAATCGACAACTATAATTCCAGGAGTGTAGAGTTAATGAAGATTACTTAGTAGGTGTGGTTTTTTAACAGTAGAAATTGAGTGGAAAATGAACATTTTTCAAGTTTTTTAAACTATTCGCCTTTAAAAATGTCTAGTTGTTGCTCATTCGGCGATATTAGTTTGTACCGCTGAATGATTCAACGATACGCCAAGTGATTCCCCCTGTCGCTGAATGTTACAGACTGTAGCTTGGATCTTGAATCTGACGGCGGTCTAGATCATAGTCGCCGAATAGTTTGGTGATTCGCCGAATGGGACTACCAATTACCAATCCACATTTTTTATTCATTCTTCACGTTCAATCCTGCAAAATTAATACACCATTTTTTCTAGAATAAAACTAAACTCGTAAATGTTTTGGGTTGTCTCCCAAACAATGCCTTAGCTAACTTCGTGGCACGACGCAAGTCAATGCTTAAATCGGATTTTTGGGGTTGCACCTAGTGGATCTAGGTTATCCCACTTGTTTGAGGCTGAGGAAGTACATGACTTAGGAGAGTTCCGATTAGCTGGATAGATCTAGAGTGGGAGTTGTTCATCAGATTTAGCACTTGTACACTTTCCCTAATCTTCTCTAGTACTCTATCTTGATCATTTAGCTTATGAAGAATGATTAATAGCATATCATCGATACACTTATTTTCACCGTCCATAGATCCTTTCTACTCAGTTTGTGGTCTGTATTTGCTTTGATCTACGGACACCATTTCTAATTCCTCGATCTTGTTAGTCAATTTATTTATCTAACTTAGCAAAATAATCAATTGCTGGTCCTTCTCAGTGTCCTTGTTGATTTTAGTTGCAAGGTCAAGGAATTTGGCTGCGATCTCATAGGGGTATTTTTCCCGGCCACTTGGTATAAGTTGGTTCATTATTTCTCTATTTCTAGGATTTAGACCCCTATAAAAACATTCCACTAGAGCTACATCCGGTATTTCATGAGTTGGACATTGCGTCAATAGTGTTTTAAACCTCAACCACTATTCATGAAAGGTTTCTCCTTCTAGATCCTTGAAATTCAGGATGTGATCTCTGAACCTCATCACCTATGTTGGAAGGTGCTCCATTGGTCCACTATCTCCATCATGTACACTCATTTTCCTTCATCAACACGTAACCAACAAAGCAAAACTAAGAATTAGGTAACTAAACTTCTACTACTAAGAACAACAATTCTATTAAACTAAAAATTCTCAAATAACACCACTCCCCGGCAGTGGCGTCATTTTGATGCTTATCGTGACCAACACTATCCTACGGTATGAGTGTCTATGATCGTTGATAATATAGTAACCTAACCAAGGGTTGTGGTCGTGTTCGAAGGAAGCAGTTTTGAGACTTGATGGAAAAGTAAAATTACATTCTAATTAGCCATAGCTAAAGATATCAACGAAGAAAAACATTGTAAATTAAAGGGGGAGACACGAAAGTGTCAAATATCAAATGGAGGTTTTATAACAAGTACTAAAACAACAAAATAAACAAGAAAATCAAGTATGGTAAAAGGTTCTTGGGATGTGACCGCAATACAAGTTGAGATAAATCATTGGGTACATGCTTTCAATAGAAAATTTGAAAGACAATAGTGACTTGCTCTACAAGAAAAAGCCTTATTTAAGACCAACATTTAGGGACGAGTTAATAATATCGTCTCTAAAAGTACATATATTGAGACGAGATTTTCTGCTAGTCCTTAATTCCATATTTTATTGGGAAGGTACTAAATCTAGTCCCTAAAGAAATTAATAACTGGTCCTAAATTAAA
>JAJOOP010016754.1:0-24476 GCA_029582705.1 Solanum chacoense
ATTATTTTAAGATTAAGTGGGACCAACAAGGATAAAAGAGGAATTGTACCTTTATAAACTTACCATATAAGGAAATGTGACATTCTTTTTGGGACTGACCAAAAAGGAAATGTTGCCACATAAAATGGGACAGAGGGAGTAATACTTTTCTATGAGATAAGTTGGGTTAAAAGTTTAAAATTACTTATTTCAAGGTAATTAAAGGTAAGCTGTTGATGATAAAGGGCCATAGCGTGCAAGTAAATCCGACAAATGATATCCTTTTTAGAAAGGCCACGTGGCCCAGGCCCACTCAACTCACGTGGTGCGATTCAATTTTGGGTCGGCTAGTAATCCATCACTTTTATGGTCCCGTGTGCTATAAGAAAAGAGAATTTTACCTCTAAATTTGATATTGTTAAGAGCTAATTATATTTATTTTTTTTTAAAAAAATATGATTTTTTAAAAAATTTAGTAGAATTTGGATACATCCCAAAATGTTCCCAATACATCACATCTGATTTTGAATACGTCGCGTCTCGATTTCGGATATATCACTCAATGTCACGATACATCACGTAAAGTTATGTATCCGAGAATAATAGAGAGTAGGATTTTTTGTGATTTTTTCAAATAGTTAGAAATTTTAAAAAATATGACAAAATAAATTGTGTATTAGAATAATTTTTCTAGCAAAGGCGAATCTAAGTGAAATCCGATTTTTTTATATGGAGAAGTTAAGATCAACTTTCAATCAGTGCATCGCTCAATTTTTTTTAAAAATAAAATTATAAGTGTCTTCAAATAAAACTAAACATATTTTAAAATTCTATATATAATATATATGTCTTTAGATAAAACTAAATATATTTTAAAAATTATATATGGAATTTGTCGCAAGGCACTTGTCTATAGTCCAATTTGTATTTTAAATGTGATTTATGAACTATCACATTATAATGGAAGCATACTTGAAGAATAGCAATGGCAAAATTATTTATTACAAAAAAAAAACATCAAATTAATGATCTTTAATTTGTTAAGATATCTTTTCAAAAACTATTTCACTCATCAATCAAACATTACAAAACATTTTTTTTAAAAAATACACTTTGTAAAAATGACTCATAATTCCAAAACAAGAGGAAAGACAATGTCCCATGAGACTTCTCTTTATGTTATTTATTTTGAGATTTGAGAGTGTTATTTATTTTTATATGTTTAAGTCTTCACAAACGTGTGTATATATATATATATATATATATATATATATGTAATATATTTAGTTATTTGATTTATATTTATATTGAAAAATAATAAATACCAAAGCACAAATTAGTTCAAATAATATAATCATAAAATAAGTTCAAGGAAATGAGAGTCCTAAATACAATTACTAGCTACAACCTTAAATTAACTTTAGTAACATTAATTTGGTCTAGTCTGTCTATTGTTGTGAAAACTTTTAATATGATGGTGCTTAATTAGTACTCTATTATTCTTATAGTAATATTTTTTATATTTTGCATGAACTACTTTTCCCATTTCTGACTTTTGATTATTATTTAGTTTGTACGTAATGCTCACATGTTCCAATAGCAACCAAAATTTAATTTATGCATGGAGTATTAATCTATTTTCTTCCAGTTTATGTAACACCTTAATTTGCTGTCTGAAGACATCAAAACAACTTTGGAGCTCTGTTTAATTTTTTTCCACTCTAAATTGAATAAAAAAAGTTTATGACTTAGTGTTGTAGTAACTTGGAATTGAAGCAACGCCCATACTTATCACTTACAAAACAAAATTTATGCATGTTTTATCTCATTGTGTCTTGTACATTATATCGAATCTCACATCGATAAAACATGAAAGATATAAAGGATATATAGAAACACTAGTGGCATATTTTAAAATAATGCAGGCACAGGCTCAAAGCTGATATTATCACTAGTGGATTGGACGGTATATATGCATAATGAAAATCATATAGTTGATCCCAATTTATCTGAAATTGAATCGCAATAGTTGTTGTAGTATCATGATATCCCTAAACAATGCCTCTATATACATGCAAAATTTTAAGGAAAGAAAATTTTGTTATAAATATGTAGCTTTCTTTAAAATGAAGAGAAATTTAAATAGATGGTTTTATTTTGAGTAAAGGAAGCTACAACAAACTCGTTGACCCAAATTTGATGGATTAGATAATTAAAACACATTATGATTTCCAAACAAAGTCGTGGCCACGTAAAGCTCACCAGTTGCTAATTTATGTCAACTCTCAGAGGCGGATGTAGCACATCTATATCAGATACTTCTGAACTCAATATTTTTGATGCAACACAAAAATTTATAGGTATAAATAAACCAAAATTATATTAATAAATAGTATATATGAACTCCTAACTTTAAAGATACAGTGGGTTCAACATTACTAAAAACCTTAAATAACAAACTCATAAAATTTAAATCATGAGTCCGTTCCTGTCTTCAACAGCCTTATGAATAAAGAAGGTTATTTGGGTTCTCATCATCTTGAGATGGCAGCTGGTTTTGGAATTCGACACTACTTGTGTATGATGTTTCTTCTTTCAATTATATTTTGTGTTTCAGCGCGAAATTTCATTTCAATCTCAGGTAATATATATATACACCCCTTCTTTAATTATGATATAAACTTGCTAGCTTCATTCCAAGCATATTGCATGTAATCGATTGTTAGAATCAATAGGTCTTGAAATAGTTAGTTGATTTTTTTTAAAAAATATATCATACCATCTTATCAGACGGTCATGATTAAAAATTACTTGAACTTTTTCGCCTTACCTTTTTATTTCGGAGAATTTATTTGGGTCGTAATTTTAATGCCCGGCCCATGGCTAATCTATTGATGGTAGTTGGTACGATTATAAGAGTTTGTTATTTAGGTGTAGAAAAGAAATTGTTTAATATTAAATTATGATCTTAAACATGTCATAATTTTTGGACACTTTCTTATATCATTTGCATGCAGATGATGAGATGACAATGTTACAAGTGCAGATGAAGAGGTCACTGCTTTCAGTGCAGCTAGATGATTATGGTTCACCTTCTGCGAACCGCAATCACTATCCTGGCAAGCCCAGCAAGTCCAAAGGTGGCCGTGGCTAGTTCATGCCCTGAACTATAATATATAATATATATTTTATATTAGTTTATCTTAACTAGTACAAATATAATTAATGCCCAAAATTTGTAATGCAAATGTTACTACTATATTATTTCATATTCTGTTATTCCTTATTTATAAATGTTATAATACGGATTTAACTATAATATTTTTAAGTGTTTATGGTACTTATGAGCCTATAAGATTAACAATAAAGTGTCCTATGAGTTATTGAATTGATATGTGAAGATACTATTTTTTATCACCATGGAAATATTTTCGATTATTAGAATTTAGGTGATAAGTCCATTTCAGGTGTCGGGCTTGGTATTTAATAATAGAATAGTAATCAAAAAACTAGTTTCTATCATGAAATTTTAAATTTTACTGGTGAAATTATATACAATATTTTCATAGAATTTTATTTATTGAATTTAAAATTCCAAGATAGTGATTATTTTCAAAAATATGACGGAACTGATGAGTGGGTGCAATTTTACGTATAATGGGCTTAAAGAAGCTTCATGTTTTGGGCCCACTTTAGAGGCCCAAATATGCCTGAAATAGACCCATGCCACTCGTATAATGGGCTCAAAGATTAGCTGGACACTAATCCAGCTGGCCTGTAATTTATGGAGTAAAAATCAAAGCAGGTGTCCTAAAATTTATTTCCTTAGTTAAATTACGAAATTAATGCAATTTCAGAAAATATTTTCCTAACTTTTTAACTCTTATGCGTAACTTCCTAATTTGAAAGATGTATGAATAACAACAACACATTATGTGAAACTTCATAAATAGATATGACAAAATAGAGTGTACACAGTCTTATTTCTACTTCGTGAGTGAAAAAGTGGTTTTCCAAAAAAATTATATACACCAAATAAACACGTTAATTTCCGAGTTCCATTTCAAATAATATGGGAGTTCTCACTTTAATTATGTTAGGGCTCAATTGGCTTAGTAGTCCTTAATGAATTTAGGGATTATTTTCATGTATACCCTATTATTTAGAGGAATACAATCTTGTTAAGTTAAGGCACTTAAATATATTATGATACCACAGTAGCACAATCTTGTTAAGTTAAGGCCGGAAAATCAAGTATCAGAGTAAATCTTATAGAATTAGGTCATTATCAAAGTAAATTCAAGATAAAAAAAATTATACTCTTAATCAACTTAATCAAATATCGTATAAAGTTAACTTTTGAAATCTCATCTAATCCTATTAAATTTGCAATTACCTTTTCCATCTCTCAAATAAAATAAATTAGTTCAACATTGAGATAATTTAATCTGCGCACAAACACCCTTAGGGGTCGTTTGGTTGAGAATAAGTTATCCTAGAATTAGCTATCCCATCATGTATATAAAATCAATTTATTTCATCACAATAATATAAATAGTAAAATAAATTATTCTAAACTTAACAACGAAACAAGACATCATAATTTTATTTCAAAACTATTTATCTGGTCCAAAGTCCATATTGCCGGCCATAATTTAGCAAGTAAACGTCAATCCATTATCCAATAGATAGGATCGGGCGGCTCTATTAAATTTCTATATCTTTTCCTACTTTTGACTTTTGAAGCCAATTGACTAATTAGCAAATTGCAACTTGCTATGAACTGTCTCCAAATATTGCATCACATATTCATTGCACCGCCTTTTCTTACCTTTTCACAATCTCTGAATTGGCCTGCCCTATCTTTAGCACTTGGAATTTGGCATGATTTTGCACTACAAATTGTCACCTTTCTTCCTGTCCTTTTCTTATCTATTTATTCATCATTCAATATTGATTCAATTAATCCAAACTTATGTTATGTAGGGTTCTTATAAAACGATTAATTCAAATTTATATCGCGTATTGTATATAAAACATTTCTTACTAGAAATTTGATTTTTTTATTTCTCAGTCCTTGAATAAGGAGATAAGCTAGTAAATAAGTTATAGGTTTGACTGAATAAGTACTTCTATCCAAAATTCATCGAAAGTGTACAAATTATTAATTTAGAACTCCATAATATAAAATTACTAAAATTTCAAACTCATAAGAGGTAAATCCTAATCCGCCTCTGCTTGAAATGAGACCTTTGAGATTGACATTATTCGATGGTTCAATCTAGGGAAAAGGGTCAAATATGCCCCTAAACTATTCGAAAAGGACTAGATATACCCCCGTTTAAAGTTTGACTCACTCGTGCCCTCGCCGTCCAACTTTTCATCTAGATATGCCCTTATGGGCGCTAAATGTCAAATGAAATTGCCACGTCATTTTTACATTATCATGTGGCATTTATATTAAAGGGAAAAGGGTCAAATATACCCCTAAATTATTCCATTTGGCATTTAACGCCCATAAAGGCATATCTAGATGAATAATTGGACGGCGAGGGCATGAGTGAGCCAAACTTTAAACGGGGGTTTATCTAGTCCTTTTCGAATAATTTAGAGGCATATTTGACCCTTTTCCCTATCTATCTATAATAAATCATGGACGCTGACAATTATGCTTTCTGAATAATCAAATTTCAACTCATTGTACACTCTTATTCAAACAAATTACAAACCATTCAACTATAAAAAAAAAATGTAGGACAGTGTAATTTGATAACTTGGCTTTTGAATCAGAATAATTTCATTTGTATCATTATTCATTGCCATGTTACATAATCTATAGTGATGAGATTAAAGCAGACATTAATCAAAATTCTGAACTTAAAAATAAAAAATAAAAGATACAAATATTTGAAAGAGCAGAATTTTTCCACCCTGCCCAAAGAAAGACCTTTCTCTAGCCCCCTCTCTTTGCTTATCATTAAGAAAAAGAATTCAAAAAATTGCAAAAGAACTTGTTAGATATTACTCCATGAAAGAATGCGCGCGAATCCAATCTTTTCAGTATCAATGCACAATCTGCTCCTGCTCCATGTATAGCTGGTCTACCCATGTTGGCATCGTCTCAGAACCTCGACTAGCATTCAGACGATACTGTTGATCTTCCATCATAGCCAATTGTCTCGAATCCGGGGACTGAACCCAAGAGACATCAGGTTCAATGGAATAGTCTGAAACTGAGGCTTCACTTGTAGTAGGAAACCTACTGCCACTACTCCGTAAACCAAAGGAAGCAGATTTTCTCAACTTATTGAGCTCTTCCTTCTGGATGCCCCAGTCCAATTTACCATCAGGTGAGCCCCAACCTGAGAGGTTAGAAGGCACAGCGGATGCATTAGGAAGACGGCCTGCACCACTTCGATCAATGAAACTCTGGCTTCGCTTGGCAAATGCAGCTGCCCTTGAACTCAAAACTGCTGTTGCTGCAGCATTAGATGGATCAATTCCATATGAAGATGATGTCCTAAAAGACGGTGAAGATTGACCGGAAGAATAGCTTGTCATATGTTGCTGGTTCATATTCTGTCGCATCTGCATAGCTTTGGGAGATGGCAGCTGGGGTGATGCAGCATCAAGTGATAGTCCTTGCAGCTGAGACAATATCTTGGCATCAAGGTTTGCTAAGATATCATCAAGATTAGAGGGGTTCAATCCACCATGCCTACTGAATTCACCGTTTCGATCATTTGAAGAAGCTGCAAAAGCAGCAGCTTTGGCTGAAGAACTATTCCACCTGGATGGCAAAGAAAGAGCAGATAACTCATCCATCAGCTGATCTTGCATCAGATAACCATTACCCATCTCCATGTCTCTGGCATTGATTGCGCTTTTTAACCGACTAATAGGCAGCTGCAGGGTTGGAGTTGCAGGGCTGGACTGGCAGGGCCACAAAGATCCACCCACAGAAGAAGCTCCTGCAGAAGGAGACATAGGTGGAGTTGAAGTAGGAGGTTTCATAACTGATGGAGAGCCAAGGGCTAGTGGAGTAATTGATGTGATATCCAATGACGATGCGCCACTGGAATATGATCTAGGGGAAAGAACAGCAGACCCCGTGGAAGGATACAAGGGGCGAAGTTCTTCAGGTTTGTGGGCAAAGAAGCATACCCTCCTATTGCAATTTGTTTCATCCTTGCACATACGGGTCCGGTATTGTGCAGGGTGAAGCCAGCACTCAAAAATACCATGTGCATACTCACAAGAGTCTCCCCTTTGGCATGTCCCCTTGCGAAAGTCTGGACAAGGGACACAACTATAGTGGTATTTACTAGGGTCACGCCTTCTAGCGTTTTCACCAGGGTGAACAAAGGGGCACTCTGTCCAATCATGGGAGTATGCTCTTGAGCATGGTTTCACCTTAAATATGTACATTCTAAAGTCATCAGTCCCATATATCCCATTCTTTATGTCCGGAAGAGAGGGATCGACAGGATACTCTTTCTTCTCGATCCCAAATTTAGATACAGTTGGAGTCAACAACAGTTGTTCCTCTGCTTGTTCAGAAATGATCTGATCAATCACCTTATCGGTGCTGCATCCTCCGAGCAAGTGCTCCAGTATCTTCCTCCTAGAGTTGAGGCAACAATTCTGACCAGAGATCAGGTCAACAGCTCGTTTCCCGTTTGCATCCACCAAATTCACATCAGCAGAAGCATCAAGCAAGAGCTTGACAACCTCAAGCAAAGCTGCAGAGCCACCAGAAATTGCACAGTGAAGCGCAGTAGCCCTATCCGAACCACAAGCTTGATTAACATCAACACAACCCTTCTCAAGCATATAATTCAGCACCTGTTTGCTGCCAAAAGTAGCAGCAACCATAAGAGGTGTCCTCTCCTCATATCCCATCTTCTTTACACCATCTCTCCTAACATACCATAAGCCCACCTCATTGATGTCATGGCCTTCCTCTTCTACAGCCTTTTGGAAGTTTCTAATATCATCCGAGGCCGACAACTCGAGCAAAAGGGAGAAATCAGGGACAAGTTCTTTTTGCTTCTGAATTTTAGCTTCCATGGCTAATTCAGTAGAACAAACTTGACTCCTAGAACCACTACACATGAATAGGGTCTGTGCTTCTCTACAAAATTTAGTACAAGAGAAACATTTAGTACAAAATATTATCAAATTTCACCAATAAAAAGAAATCTGCAGCAAGCATAATCTTCCTACTTGACCAATGGAAATGAAATTTCAAAACCCCATATACTACTACTCAATAACTAATAAAAGCAATAAAAAATCCAAACAACCATAAATATGTTAATCTAACACATGAGCTGCTCTGAATACTAGTACAGAGGCATGTTTATCAGAATCCAGTTCCAATATTTGAGCAGTAAAGTCCAAATCATGCGAATTTACAGCTACTGCGATCAATAAAGTAAGCAATTTACAAACAAGAATCTCTCTTGAGATCCTAGTCAGGGTGGGTATAATAAAAAAGAGATAATGGTCAAAAACACACCAAGCCTGTCATTTTTCGAGAGTTTCACATCTAACCATAAGTTGTTCTCTTTTTCTATCTGAATTATCAAGGTACAGGAATTAAAACATGTCTCGAAGCGGACTAGGCCAACTATCAAAAGTTCCCTTTTTCTTATATGAACCATCACCATTTTCTCGACTATGTGTATTTTAATACCATAGATAATGATAATTCAATTAGAAAAATGGACCAACTGATAATTGGAGCGTGAATACTAGTTGATCATTAACTCAATAAAAAGGAAAAGAAGTCAAGAACTATTAAAGGCAGGGGACGGACGAAAAATTAATCTTCTAAACATGTATACATATTAGTTTTTCTCAATTATTAACACTATCCTAAAATCAGTCGAAATTTTGACTTCGCCACTAAAAGGTTCCATAAGTAGTTAATACTAATATTTGTATACATAAGAAGAATGAAATAACGAGAAAACATACCTCAAGTCTTGCATAGAGAAATATATAAAGGAGGGTTTAGAACCCCAGATATTGTGGAGAGAGAAAGGAGCAACACACGAACGAGAAATGAGTTGCTAATGGAGGCAACTAGAATTCCTCCTTTTAACTACAACAAAAACGTACGAACCGTCAAAGAGTGGGACAGGTGGAGAGAGAGAACGCAAAAATTGAATGTAAAATTATTAAATAAAGAAATTTGGAAAAAAATATTTTTTTGTTTTTAAAGTGAATAAATAATTTTCAAAAATTGAAGTTGTGTTTGTCGATATATTATAATTTTTTTTTTATTTTTTATAAGTAATTTGTGAAAACATTAAACACTTTTTTGTTATTTCTAAATTCTTTAAAATCAAGTTTAATTTTAGAATTTTTATGATCAAACTTATCTTGCGAAGTTCAGTGACCTCTTGATCTCACTTTTCCTTCAAATAAAATGAAAATGAAAATAGAGATGAAATGCAAATGCTAAATGAAATGCAAATTCAAAAAAGGTGGGCGTTGGGCTGATGGAAATTGGAAACTAGACTCCCACGTTGACTTCATTCTCACTTTTAAAAACTTTTAGGATAGTTTGGTAGAGTGTATTAGCAAAACTAATGCATGTATTCACTTTATGTATTAGTTATATCTTGTTTGATATACTTTTTCATGCTATGTAAGTATTAGTTATACATTCTATTGTAATTATGGAGTGTATTATTAATACCATGGATCTCTAGGTATTAGTAATATAAATGATTTTAATATTTGCATTAGATTAACTAATGACAAAACTATCCTCTAAGCCTTTATTGTAACATTGTTCAATACTTTTCCACGGTAAACTAATGCTATTCTCAAAACGTAAGCTTTGCAAATTGCAGTAAAAAGCATATAGATTATTGCATTTGTTAAGATTTTTGATACAGAGATTATTTTTTTAATAAAATATTTTTGAAAAATTAAAAAATGTTGCTGCTCCCTCTGTATTTCAAAGTCAAAACACAATTGACAAAAGGGGTTATAAAGGGGCACAATACAATAGAGCAACTGCTTCTAATAATAATAATTATTATTATAATTATTATTATTATTATTATTGCTCCTAGGGAACGAATTGATCAAAAATGAATGTTGAGAACTTGAAATAACTAGTTTGTTGGTGGTAGGCTTTGAGGCAAGGTGAGGGTTAAACGATGAGGTGTTCAAATGACTTAAATTATCAACGTTAAATGATTATCTTGGAGTGTAATTATGAGTTTCAATTTATTTTTATTACACTTTTGACATACTTCCAATCATAGAGTGTGATGAGTAAAATTATTATAATAAGTTTTTAGTTTTGTGACTTGAATCCGTAATTTATAAATATCATAGAGAACTTTATCATTACTCAAGTGCTTCTCTGGATCCTTTCAATGTCAATATATGGTGCACACACAAAAATAACAATAAAAGTTTGAGTTTTAAATAAACCTCTTTGCCAACTTTTCTCAAAAATATTTTAAAGTAGTACTAAAAACTATTTATTTTATTTTTGGGGGGGAAAGAAGAGCTAATGACGTTTAGCAAAGAATTTTATTGTGATTGTTTTATTAAAGAACCATGTTGCAAAAGAAAGTGCACAAAATAAAAGAATGTGGAGGGTATTTTTATAAATAAATATTTTTTTAATAGACTTTATACAAGGCTTGCTATTTCCAAAATATCAAACCAAACAATGTATAAGAAATAATGCAAGCATAACACAAATATAAATATAATTGAACTCTAATATAGATAATGAACATGGAACAAAATTTGAAAAACTCAGTTCAATTTTCGATGACTCAAACCGGCCGGATAGGATTGTTAGTTTATTTAGGCGGTCCAGGAGGAAGACGTATGGAACCTTAGTTCCTTAAATAAGAGTATCTATTATCACAATTTAAAAAGAATAATTATCTTAATTTTATATAAGAAAGTCCGATGATATAGATGGGTGATGAAGCACTTTGGAAAAGTAGTACACAAGTAAATTTACGTGGAAGATATATATTGTGTTCATTTGGCATGGTCCACACCTAGTCCCAATTTTGATATGCATGAACACAATTCCAAATTCGAAAGTTTAATCGAGAATTTTAATATGAAATTTTTAAGTTTTAAAAAATAATATTTACATATTTAAAATATTCATAAAAATACTAAAAATCATGATAATTATATTTAAAATATTTAAGAGTCCATTTAACTCTCTAAATTCAAAACCTAACATATTATTGAAACGGTGACAGGAGGGAGTATATATTCTGACGTACTCCCTCCGTTCACTTTCACTTATTTACTATTTTAAAAATATAATTTTATTTTTACTTATCATTTTTCATATAAAAAACAATTATTCTTAACATTCATTTATTACTCAAATTATTTCACAAAATATCTAAGGCTTTTAAATTAATTAATATATTAAAACATTTATATTAATGATTACTTTTTAAAAAAATATATAAAGTTGAAAGTGTACAAATAGTTGCCTCGAGTGGATCATTGTGACAAAGATGCGCACTGCGGAGACGTGGAAATTATCGACACAAACACACAATGACAAACAGATTGTCGACTTTGGAGCCTCCAATTATTTTTTCTTTCTCTAGAACCTCCCTTTATTTTTCAGTTTCGTACGACACTATTAGATTTTTTTTATTAAAAATTTATTTTCCTGAAATTTGGAGAGTAAAAGTTACATTATCATAAAAAAATCTTTATTAAAAATTGATGAAAATGATAATAATAGTAAATAGGAAAAACTTGTCGTTTATGATACGAATTCGGTAGAATTATGTCGTTAACCTTGTATTTGTCTTAAAAAAATATTTTTATAATGTATAAATTACAAATTTAAAACCTAGTAATGTCAAGGGGTTAGAATAATCCATACACTTTTAATTTTGAATCCATCTATGTAATGTTAGCCAATAATATAGTTTCTTTTGTGAATTTTTTGGCACGAAAAAATTGATAGTAAATTAATAATAGTGTTTGTTAGAGGTTTAGAGCACTAATCTACTTATAAAAGTTAAAGAGTTGAGACAATTATAAATATATGTAAACGACTTTAGCTCAAAAGTGAATGAAGTTATTATTATTTTTTGCTTTCGCCCGATGTCTAGAGTCCATATTGGAGCTCTAACTAAATTTGGATTGGGTTTTATAGAGTTAACTCAAATTTGAGATCTCTAATTAAGGATGAAGCAGTTCCAGCACTGCACCATAGAAGTGAATGAAGTTATTTTTGTCCAATTTGAAAAGAAATGTTTTTTTCGTGAAGAATATTATATAGCGATCAAACATTAGAAAATGACTTATTTAGTGAAAAATTAGTCACGCATTTCTTCCATTTTAATTGACGAGCACAATTAATTTGACTGTCTTGTCAATATCGCATTAATTAATCTAAAATATTAATCTCTGTATTCATCACTAATATTGTTTTTGATTTAACTGTTTGGAGAGAGTTTTTAGCTCAATCGTAAAGTTTGGTTCTACAGGTAATTAACTTTGCATCTTCCAATTAAGGAAAGTGACATTAGCACAGCTCCTCCACAAAATCATAGGATATTTATGAACCTACTTTAAAAAGAAGGGCAATAATATTGTTCTCTATCTAAGTTTGGTCGATCTCTTTGTTCTATCGAGTACATATTCGATAAAAATCTAAGTTAGGTCCCTTTGATGCCTAACATATATAACGAGTAGTGAATATGCAAGATTTTTATCAACGGGTTCAACATATATTATATATAACAAAATTAAATGAAGAAGCTTTTGATGAATTTGACTTTATCTTTATAAACCCTCATCATGATTTCCCTTAAAATAGAAGGGCTATTACATTATTATTTACTAAGATATGTCTTGAATATATATGTATCACCTGTATTTTTATTTCTTTGGGTGGAAAAAATCTAATTTTTTTTGTGGATTGTGGTTGAACAACTGAAGTTCAAACATTTTTATTTATAGGAAGAATCATTTTCTAACCTAACTGTGAGTATATCTTTAAAAAAATTTGACTTTGCTATTCTTTGTTTCCTATATTGGTGAACTACGAGGAACTGTAAGATCAGTGAGAGTTTTCTACATATAATAATATTTTTAGCACTATGATTAATTATATGATATGATTGGACTATATTAAAGTTCTAATATGGAAAAATTACGCGGTTAAGCAAACTTATACTACTTAATTACTCATCAGAGCTATAGTTTGCTATAATTACCACTCGCGACTAATTATACATTAATTACATGGGCTGACTTCGAGTTTGTATAATTAGCCACGTTTGTATTTGTATAATTCGCCAAAATATACAAATACATATGTATAATATACAATTATCTAACCGATATACATATACAATTCACCTTTCTCCCACTCCCTGCCCTCTCTCGCTCGCCTCTCTCCTCCCTCTCCCAATCTCGCTTGCCATATATACAAATGCATTTGTATAATATACAATTACTAAACGATATACATATACAATTCACCTCTCTCCTACTCTTTGCCCTCTCTCGCTCGCCTCTCCCAATCTCGCTTGCCATATATACAAATACATATGTATAATATACAATTATTTAACCGATATACATATACAATTCACCTCTCTCGCACTCTTTACCCTCTCTCGCTCGCCTCTCTCCTCTCTCTCCCAGTCTCGCTCGCCTCTCTCCTCCCTCTCCCAATCTCGCTCGCCTCTCTCCTCCCTATAACATGTAGCTACAAATTGTAATTATTAAACTATAGCTATGAAGAGTAATTAGGCTATTTTTGAGTGGCTATATGTGAAAGGTCCTCTATACAATTTGTGTGTATAGGAGATGGAAGTTGAACCCAATCAATAGAGTGCCTTGGATTAGTATTACTGGGCTTTTCATGTTTAAATCCAAAGGAGTGGGAGCACTTAGATTCAATTGGGCTTTTCTAATTTAACCGTTTGGCCATATTTTATTGTGAAAATTGAAATAAGTTGTTTTAATTTTCAAGGTGAAAAATAAAAAACTCCAATTTGTATTCGTGATCATACACATTCACACAATTCTAGTTTCAAATTTTATTTTGAGGAGTGAAAAAAGTGAAAACCACTTTTTGGTGTTTTTCAATTTTCTGAAAATTCCGAAATTCAATTTGAAGTTGAATTTTGAAATTTATGGCAAAACAAAGTATTTCAGAGTTCAACACCGGAAAAAGTAAGAAATGCTATGGCCAAACACTAAATTGTGAATCTTAGATGAAAAAATTGCAGAAATATTTTTGACCCCGTTTAATAAACTTTTTTTCACTGTCCATCGAGTATAAGTTCTAGTCATAGTATGCACATAAGTTAGTTTTGTCTGTGAAACAAAAGATCGGGACATTTCTATGGTATAATGTACGTCTATTAGTCATATTTAACTTGTGAACAATTGAGCAACGTATACAACATTTCTCTATAAGACACAACTTGTTGTCAATTGAGAATGTTCACTCACTCTGCATCCAGCACCTTTTGGTCCATATGTTACAAGTGATTGATTGACGTTTTTAAAATCTAAAATTAGAGTATAGGGGCAACAATATTATCTATGAGCCACAATTCCATCTATAGTCTTTGCGTTTCCTTAACTATTTACACTAACTTTAAACTTAAACAGATTGGGATTAATTAATTAACGGAGTACTGAAGTCGAAACGCATGAGAAGTTTTACTGATCTGTAGACATCTCCTCTGCGATTATACAATGGAACACATCGAATCCCAGTCCTCAGCTCAGAAACAGGCAAACATGTTTGTCCTGCAAATTCATCTTCACCAGATGGATCATAATCTTTAACATCAATCCGAAGCAATGCTAGTTCTGGTACACGAATTGGAAATTCAAATTCTTCGTTCTCATTCCATATTGGTATCCATTGATCGTTCACTGTCTTTGTTTTGCGCATTTTATTAGCATCCGCAGGTACTCCTACCATTCCAACCTACATAAAAATTATCTCAATTTGTCAATGCAACTTTTGTTACCATGAAGACAAATGTTCTTTTGGACAAATTGTCAATGCAACTAGAAATGTTGTGCTATTGATTTATGCAAAGAGTTTAACTTATATATACCGAGTTACTAACTATAAAAACTACTCAGAAAAATATATCAATCTATTTGATATACAACATACGTGCTACATTTTCACTACGCGTGGGTGAAAAAATTCTACATACTGCTAGTGTAATCAGGAAAAATATCGCAATTGAAATAGCTTACCCTGACATAGAAGTCTGGAGGGGAGCAATAATCAAAGTGTCTAAAGTGGAAATCTGCACGCCAACCTTCTCCCATGTATATTTTTACCTGTTTATAATCAACATGGATATTACACATGAAATTAATTATAGTATATGTTATTCTTCAGCAGAAGCGCCAAAAAAGTGGTATTTGTGTGAATAAGTACTACAACAACATGAACACAGTATAATCCCACAAGTGGAGTCTAACAAGTAAAACTATATATTGAAGTTTATGAACCTTGAGAGTTTTTTTTATTGGCAAGGCCATGGAATTGAAAACTTCATCACATACTCCATCAGGACTTAGTAAAAAATCTGGTTTTTTCACATAGCCACAACCTCCGTTGGCCCGAAAAAATCCTTGCATCATCCATAGAAACCTACCGTATCCCTGTTAGAATATAAGTCATATTTTATTAAGGTTCTTTTAACAATATAATCTTGACCCTACCAATTCAAAATTTCTTTATTTTTAATTTGAAGGAAATTGATATGGCAAGTGAGAGTACTTGACCTGCATGTTAAATGCAACCATCTGTGCTCCACGCAGCCATGCAATTAGAGGATCATAGTTTGATGAATCAACGCGTGCACCCTTTGGGTACACCCTTAGAATATTTCGTTGTGTAAATCTGAAGTATATATCAAAATATTATTCATGTATTATGCTTCAACGCAATGATCCCACATTTGTGCTCTGAACGCGTTGAGGCATAATATAATTTGATGAAACAAGTAGTTGAAAAGAAAGAACAAATGGAGCTGAAGCATTTATATTCACCGGATTAGTTGATGGCTATGTTCAGCTACAGCGTCTTCAAGGGCTAGTTCATTCATGCTACAACGTCCAACTTTATTAGAACTTCCATGGCTTCCAAAATTTTCCATACCACCTTTGTGCTTCGTGGCATGGATTGCAATCAAATCTCTATATTTGGGAACTTCGTCTTCATCTCCCTCCTCTAATTGTATCTGCTGCTGGTACTTTGTAGAATATAAGTATCATAAAGAGATTTCACTTACGTGTATATACTGGCAATGTAAATAATATTTATAATTTTATAACGGCAAGTGTACAATAGTTAAGAACCTAAAATTTGAACATGTTAAACTTTAAAATTCTGAATTCGCCTATAACTGTAATCATCTTTTGAAGAACTTGACAGCATAATTTATTTATACTGGTGATGTATAGAAGTTAAACTCGGAAAAAACTAACCTTGCAAAACAAGAGCAAGAAAATAATATAGGAAGATATTAAACCTGAATATGATTGTTAAGTCCATTCTCTGAACGTCCTCTCTGAGTTGGTGAAATCTTAGAATTGATTGATTCTTCAGGGCTATTTTTTGGTGGTGGTTTTGTCGAAATTAAGATTCTTTTCATTAACTTGTTTGGTGAAGGGAACACGTCCATATCTGATTTTGGGATGAACAACATCGACCCAAATGTGCTCTTCACCATCTGCATTCTTAACAAGTGAGCAAAAATCTTAGTAGAAACTACTCCATCTATCCCAATTTATGTGACACAGTTAGAATTTCGAGAGTTAACAAAGTTTCTCTTAGACCTGAATCTTTTTATGTCTTTTTAAACATGTTAAAGTTGTATAGTAGTTTCAAAAGCTTCTATGTTTGAAGCTTAGAAGTTTGAATCCTGAAATTTTAACTGTCACATAATTAATTGGGACAGAGGGAGTAATATATACGAACCTGATGTAGTAACTTAGGTAGATTGAAGGCATTTATAACATTGAACCAAGAAATGAAATTTTGCAAGTGAAATATATTTATAGAATTAAGTTAATTTTACCTGAGCTACTTTTTCTTGAAGGTATGGGTAAGGATGTAGGTGGTCTTCAAAAGTGAGTATAACAGGATATTCAGAAAATGAGAAGGCATCTTCCTTTATGGCTTTCAAACATTTGCCTAGTTTAACAGGTGTTGTTAGTGTCCTGCAGTTTTTAAATTCACGAATAAAGTTACTCAATATATGTGTTGGTGGGAGATAACAAATATTCCGTGAATTTTTTTGATTAAAAAGTTACCCTCCATGACAAACATCGATATCATCTTTTGTGATATTAGGCCAAAGGTCCAATTCAATCACTCTAACTCCTTTCTTTAGGGCCTTCTTAATTGGTTCAATACTGCAATCACTACTGAGCTGATTTCCAGTTAAATACGAGTTATGGCCTGTGTATATATAATAATGGGATAAGGGAGCATCCATATTTTGATGGACCTGAAGAATCCAATAAATAAATGGAGTTAAAGAGATTCAAATCAAATGGATAGTTAGTTATAACAAATGAAGCATTCCTCTGCTTTCAGCCAAAAGTGAAGACAAAAAATAAGAATCGATCATCCAAGTATTTCAAATTGAATGACAAAATAACAGGAAGCGAGATATATAGATTGGGCATATATCCATCTATATTAAATTGCTGATTCCGAAATGATTAAATCATTTTTTATTGGACAAAAGAAGAAACTGTATGGCGAGTTAACAAGGTTCGGTTCAATCCCAGTGTCATCCAGCAGAAACAGAGAGTTTTCCATTATGAAATAGGAGAAAAAATTATAGAAGAAATAAAATGCAGTAATCAATAGACTGAATTAAGATGTAGCAAAAGTTCAAATATAATGAATATTTTTATTTACATAAAAAATTTGAAATATTTAATTTTAATACCTTAGACTGATGAACAAAATTATTATCACCAAGAAGAAATTTAAAGAAAGCTTCAACAGTCAATCCCCTTCTATGAACAACATTGAGATGTTTGCTATTGAATATATTTTGGGCTTTTTTTGTAACATTGATCACCTCATTCTGTTCTTTCTCCAGAAAACTAATTAAATTATTCATACTCATAATTTCATTCATTGAGTATGATTCAAATACTTTTTTAATATCTTCTGGAATTTCACCTCCCCTCACTTTGAATACTCTTGACCAGCAAAAGCAAACCTTGAAATGTTGCTTACCATTAGACATTATTATTTTTCTCAACTAGTGCAACAGCAATTCCAATTTTTTATCGTATCAAACTTTGTTTAATGTTCAATTTATATGTAGGAATATTAGAAAACGTTTGGTTTCCATATTCTGAGAATTGCTTAGGAATATAATGTTTCTGTTTCAGAAAGAATATATTATGCCTACACGAAAAGTGATGCTTGTAACTTTCAGGAACTTTAGTAAATTGAACAGGAAGATCAAGTTACTTTTCTTGATTGGGATAGGTAAAGAAAATTCCAAGTGGCGAAACCAGAGATTTTAACAATATTTATTTTAAAAAAAAAGTTCATTAGAATTCAAACTTATGACCTAAAACAAAACAAAACAAATAAATAATACTAATTAAAAAAAACTTATGACCTAAAACAATTTTTAAGCTACCTTTACTGCCGCATTAAGATTGTAATTTATGTACAATGAAATTGAAAAAAAAAAAGCTATATACTTTGTTTTTACAGTATTTCCACGATATAATCATTTGTCAAGGGTCAATAGAAGCATCCTTTCAACTTCACACAAGACAGGAATAAAGTTTGCATACCCCCTATCATCCCCACTAGGTGTGTTTTTGTTGTGGTTGTTGTAATCATTAGATGAAGGGAATTCGATTGAACTCCCATGGAAAATCTTACCCTGAAGACATTTCACCAAGCATTCCAATAGGTTGTAGTCACCTTATAACATGTGATTAACGTCCTGTACTGGACTGTAACTTATGGAGTTGAATGAATATAGATTGTAAACCTAAGTTTCCAAGTTAAATAAGTTAGTTTACTACTGCAATCACATGAACAATTCTGTTCGTGAATGTTAGCAATACTTTTTTCTTTCTTTCCAAGATCGTGAATCGTGATGCAAGTGACATTTCAAATCAACTCTCAAGTGACATGTCAACGATGAACATGGTGGTTGCTCCTTCCAGCATCTGTTGTACATGTTGAATAACTTATTAAGGCATTCAGTAGTCTTCACAAAAAACAAAGGCCAAATATGTGTGTTACATTAAATTCACGTAGAAGTGAAGGTCTGAAATATATATTTCAATCAGATTAGATAACAAAATTCTTGAGGAACACAAACATTGGTTCTTTGTTCCGTTCGATGACCTGTGATATTATTAATCGTTTAATCCAGGCAGTGCTTGGACTCTCGGCTTATTCATACCATAACATATACCTTGATGCATCGGCATTGGCTCTAGAAAAAGTTAAATATATCGAACTAGCACTAGTCTTTGTTTCATGAGAACTATAGATAACCAACCTGGAAATCCTATTGTTTCAAACTTGACTCCTTCTAGACAGTCTTTCACGTTGGGTTTTGTACTAGTTCTTACCTTTCTGTTTGCATCCTCTTGAAACTCGAGGCCTATGAGCCTATTCAACACACTCTCTTTAGTGTTTGGAATCAGGTCAAATATGAAGGCTTTGTCTTCGGCTTTCAGAGTACTGAACTAACCTCTTCCTTGGATAGTTTCGGAATATAAAGCCCAACACTGGTTAAGTTGAAAACTAATTAAGCCTACTTGCATTGCCGTGCTAGTCTTTTCCTTTTGCTAGTACAATTTTATTTGGATGTCTCAAAGGGACAACATATGAAGGACAGGACACGTATGGTTTATAGTGCCCCTAGTATGTCCATGGAAGGACAGGACCAGTCCACTTTTCATGTCCCTTGCACAATATAGCTCTTCAATTAAGAGAACCAGAATAGTAATCAAAGAGTCAGCAACAAGTACGAGAGAAAAGAACAATCCGTGCATGTCCAAAAGTCGAGGGTGAACATATAGCATATTTATTCAAGAAAATCCACAATTTTAAGGCTAAATGGCACTCCTTGAGCATAGTTAGCTACAAAGTCATTTTGAAACAAATTGAGTATTATGATGTAGCTTAAGGCCGGTCAACAACCTAAGCCATAGATACAGCATAATCAGGATACACGAAATTCACAAACTGTTCGGACATTTTCACAGCAGAGAAACTTTTTTGGTGCAGAAATTGATTGTAGATCTGGTTAACAAGGCCGAACCCACTGCCAGAAATTGGCATAAACAAATACACTCGTACCCCTACGCACATAAGCAATTTCTTTCACACAAATAGATCATCTAAAGCTAGTTATATATAAAACTGCCCCAACTCACTGAATCAAAATATAAACGCGGCACAAACCAACTTCTAATGGAATTTCCAAAGAAAGAAACAAGCTTTATCACGGCAATGATAATCGGAGTCGTTACGAGTTCACAACCTAGACTACCAATAGCAAACAAATTCCTGCTCTGGAGAATCAATTGCAAGAAGCTTTAACAAGTGAACGATGAAACAATACCAAGATGAACAGAACAAGGGTCCCTATAAAATTCACAGATAACTTTAACACGCCAGGAATAGACCCAGGATGCATTTGGAATCAGCACAGTGAATCTGCTTCTGCCAGTAGTAAATAATGAAAGGCAAGTCCCATCATATTGGTACAGACACTACCCCTCAAAAAACTAAAATCAGGTGTATTCCAACTATCAAAATTAGTTGAAAGTTACACTATATGAACTTTCATCTCCTTACCAATCCATTTGACCCGATAACAAATTCATTGTAATACCGTAAATCACGAGGGAGGCCAGTGTGATAGAGCAAAATCTTGGGGTGGGTGGGGGAAAATCAAACTTATATTATTAACATATGCATCCTCAGAAAATTCATGCATAAACAAGCTAAACAGTAGAAAAATTTCTAGTGCTGAATATCCAAATGCATATAACTGAATCAATCTAATTATCCCATTCCAATAGTTCATAACAACTGGCCAGAAAATCAAAACTAAAATATACGAACAAACATATCCCAGAGAGTATAACATACTCTCATCCAAACACAAGATAAAGACTTTCTAAAACTTACAACCATCATCACTCGGAACGATTGGCATACCTCTCCACCTTTTCATCAAGATTAATTCCAACCATAGCCTCACCAAGCCCACAGCTAATTTCAGCCAGCAATTGTGGGTCACTGTAATGAGTCACTGCTTGCACGATTGCGCGTCCCCTCTTTGCAGGGTCACCACTCTTGAAGATACCGGAACCCACGAACACGCCGTCACATCCCAACTGCATCATAAGCGCTGCATCTGCTGGTGTCGCCACCCCACCTGCTGCAAAGTGAACCACAGGGAGCCTACCCAGTTGCTTTGTTTGCATCACCAGATCGTATGGTGCCTGAATCTTCTTAGCAAAAGTGAAAACCTCATCATCGTCCATGTTTCGCAGCACCCTGATATCACCCATAACGGAACGCACGTGACGAACAGCCTCGATGATGTTTCCGGTACCGGCTTCCCCCTTGGTCCGAATCATGGCAGCACCCTCACGGATACGGCGAAGGGCCTCACCCAAATTACGGCAGCCACAGACAAAAGGGATACGGAAATTGTGCTTGTTGATGTGGTTCTCATCGTCAGCAAGGGTAAGCACCTCCGATTCATCAACGTAATCTACTCCGATAGCCTCAAGGATTTGAGCCTCCACGAAATGACCAATACGAGCCTTGGCCATAACAGGAATAGTCACAGCCTGTTTGATTTCTTTGATAAGCTGGGGATCCGACATACGTGCAACGCCGCCCTGAGCGCGTATATCAGCAGGGACACGCTCAAGAGCCATGACGGCACACGCGCCGGCCTCCTCGGCTATACGAGCCTGTTCAGCATTAACAACGTCCATGATAACGCCGCCGCGAAGCATCTGAGCAAGACCCACTTTCACTGAAAAGGGGGATTGCTTGGTGGTCTCTGTGAGAGCACCATTTCCGTAAACTGTAACGACACCGCTTCCGGCCATAACTGAATTCTCTGTGTAGCAGAAAGAAGAGAGAAAAGGAGAAATGAGAAGATAGGGAAGAAAAGGCAGTGGAGGAGAATTGGGATTTTGTTTCTAAGGATCTCTACTTTTTTTATAGGAATATAATACTCATCCGTCCTATTTTATGTGACACTTTTTATCATAAATTTTTCATAGATTTTTTAAATATTTTCAATTATCAATTATTGTGACTTATAATATTTTTTATATAGTTTATAAATATATAAATTTTATTTCAAAAAAATTAAAAATTTCATATACAAATTCTCGATTAAATTTAATTATTTGACTCTCAAAAAAACAAAAAATGACACATAAATTGAGACAAAAGAGAGTAACTACTACTCTTATTAGTAAAAAATATATTTAATTCGTATAAAATCTGAATTATTTATACACCAAACAAAATCTTTGGAAAAGAAAAATGCACCAAAAAATCAATAAACATTTCATTATCAGTCCACTTTATCCTTGTAAACATTTTTTATATGTAGGGCCAGTAGGAGTTTATTTACGTCATTAGGTCCCGTTACTTTTTTGTAATTAGTTAAGATTCATTGTGGGTGAACGAATATACATTATGAATATGTTAATGAATCGTTCAAATCCATAATTCTATTCAAATTTATTTATTTATTAATAATGAGTTTTTTTTTTTATTAATTTATCAATTAAAATTATAGTTCTTTTAAAAAATTATTATCGGGTTATTAATTTTGACGGTTTAATCGATAATTTAATAGTAAATTGATAAATTATATTTATATTATTCGATATATAAAGTTTGTGATGTTGTATCAAATTTTTGGTTATTTTACAATGTGTCAATGTTTCTTTTTAAGCAAGACACAATCTGTCAACGCATCTACATGCTTTAATTTTATTTTTTTTGTGTGTGTATGTGTGTCAAATTTTAACGATTAAATCAATAACAATTAATAAGTCAATATCTTAATGCTTTATAACGGTTTAGCATGTCTACAAATCAATAATCAATAATTCAAATCAATAAATTTTAAAATCGAATCAATCAATATGCAGTCCTTGTAAAAACGATTAAAAAAACTTAAAATACTTGAAACAAATATAATAAAAGCGTAATACATCATCAACCAGAAAAACTTGTTAGCAAATGCAATTTTAACACTTGAAGAATGTGACTTGTTTCAATCAAGCATCTAAATAGATTATAGAATATTCTTATTAAATATTTTAAATCAAATTTTGAAATTTTTTTCTACACATATTCTCAACTATCATAACATAGATATGGAGTTAATATCTCAGATGATCACTTAATTTTAAATTGTTCACTTAGAAAATCACTTAACTTTAAGTTGATCACTTAAAAAATCACCCAATCAATTTAAATAATTGAGAAAAGTGTGAATAATTGATGAAGATGATATATTTTGATTGGTTACTTTATATACATAAAAAACATTTGAGAACTGGTTTTAAAATAAAATTTTAAAATATTGAAAGTTTAAATATTTTAAAAAGAGTATAAATAAATTTTAAAATAATTGATGCATTAAGCCTAAAAAAATAAAACGTCAGAGAATCTGAACTTGAGCTACAAATCGTAGATCATCAGGTAAAATAAATAAAATAATTTTAGGATTGTGGCGTTATCGTTCATTTGCTTTCAATAAACGAATAGAGAAAATGAGTAATTTAAATTAATTGGTTTCAGAAAAAATAAAATCTAAAAGGAAGTAGTCTGTGAAAAGGAAAATGGGGCTCACCAATTGAGGCGGCGAGAGGAAAGGGGTGGTGTTGAAGCTTGAAAGTGACTGATGCATTAATTAGGCAAAACACATATACAATTCCTCTAACTTATCCATATTTTTCATTTCACCACTTTATCTTAGCCTTGTTTCATTTTAACTCTTGAATTTCATTTTTTATGTTCTATTTAACACAAAATACTATTTGTATGATTCATTTATTTTTATATATATTCTTCAACTTCTTATTTTAAATGGACACGTGTCATTTAATTTTAGTTAAAAAATTAAAAATTAACAAAAAATAATTCTTCTTAAAAAAATAATAATTTTTTTTAAGAGTGTTGTATATTTTTGTGTGAAAAATAACCGACGAAATTATATTGATTTTCTTTCTTTAAAATCACCGACAATCTAACAAAGTCAATCGAGTTTTAACACTGTTTAGTAGTGTTATTAGCAATGAACAAGAGTCTTTTTTTAGTAGTGTTATTAACAAAGTCAGTCGAGTCTTTTTGAAGATGGGTTTTTTTATTCGTATTGATTTATATTAAAAATTAAAAGTGAGTATATGCGTTAAATTTAGATAGC
>JAJOOP010016755.1:0-20260 GCA_029582705.1 Solanum chacoense
TTAGGGTTAGACACAGAAGTTTGTTTACTTAATCGTTGTACTTTACTCATCTCTCCTGGAATCTTACATTTGAATGCAAGCACATGTTGTAATTCTACAATTTTGTTTTATAATGGGTTCGCCAACTTTAAGCTTCTGATTGTTCTTCCTGCATCACCTGCACGTAATCCTATGTAATTTGACTTAGCATTTCTCTACAGGTAATGGAAACAGAGCTGAAGAACGCAGACTTGTCATATTTAATTGGATAAATCAGAAGCTATTTGTTTGGCATATTTAATTGGATAAATCACTATCCTTATATTTTAATTGGAGAAAGTAGGTAGAAGACTTGAACTTGGGATCAAGGCATATTGTTTTGCTTGAATGGACAACAAATATAACGACTGCCCTATTGATTACATTTTCAATAAGAAAAGACACGGACGGTTGTAGAAGATTCTTTTATTTCTAGTGTAATGGATATTGCATAGAAGGTCGTACTCGATGTTATCAATGTGAACACACATAATATTGTTTGCTGGCTATGTTGATGTCATAGCAAAGATCATAACAGATGAAAAAGTCTGTGACTCTTGGCCTCTTCTTTCCTTTCTGGTAGTAGTTATAGTCCTAACATAAATTTTCTTGCAAATTGGTTTGCAGTTGATAGACAATGGAGCAAGGAAGAGTTGAGAAAGCACATCATATTGTGGTGCTAGCAGATCAGGGACAGGGCCATATTAATCCGATGCTCCAATTCTCAAAACGCCTGGCTTCCAAAGGAATCAAAATCACTGTAGCCACCACACTCTCCAATGCAAAGTCCATGAAAACTACTTTATCTTACTCCATGATCACTTTTGAATCAATTTACGATGATTGCTCCCAAGGCGGGGTGGTAGGTCCTGGAGGTTTCAAAGGATTTCTAGACAGATTCCAGGCCAGTGGCTCAACAAACCTCACCAGATTCATCTTGGATCATGAACACCCTGTTAAGTGCCTTGTTTATGATGCTAACATTCCCTGGGCTTCCAAAATTACAACCCAATTGGGCATAGCCGGTGCGGCCTTTTTCACTCAATCATGTGCTACTGCTGCTACCTACTATCCTATGTACTGTGAGGTTTATGAAAAGACTCCTCTTTCCATGCCTAGTTTTCCGGTAATCACAGGATTGCCAAAGCTCAGGTTTCCGAATCTGCCATCTCTTGGCTGTAGCACTGGTCGGTATCCCCCAATAATCATTCACATACTTGGCCAGTTTGACAACTTTGGAAAGGCAGACTGGGTCCTCTTTAACTCATTCGATAAGTTGGAAGAAGAGGTAGGTACACCATATCTCATGTGCTCTTTCAATCTTTTCTAGCTAGTCTTGATTATGTATGCACGCCAGACTTGGGGACAAGAAGTTAATAATACTTCAGGCTGGTAATGTATTGTTTTCTTGTCAAAGAACTGTAACTTTAAAGAACCTATAACTCACATTTGATTTGTTGTTCTCATGCTTTAAAAGCTTATAACTTGCTGGAATTTTTCAGCGCCAAGTATAACTTGTTGGGACAGGTGGGGGAAGAGGGACAAAGTGAAGACGGGGTTTACTCAAATGAGTTGAATAAGCAAGCCAATAAGATCAAATTGCTCTTGTTGAACCAGCTACTAATCACCAAGCCCTTTGTTTAGCCATGCTATTTATTTGATTTTAAGGAAGATGAATTGTTTGACTCACTCAGCTAATTAATCTGAATTTAGGTTGTCGAATGGATGAAGAAAGTTTGGAATGTAGTAACGATAGGTCCAACATTGCCATCATTTTATCTTGACAAACGAGTTGAAAATGATAACGAGTATGGCTTCAATATTCATAAGCCAAATTCTAGCAATTGCATGGAGTGGCTTGACAGTAAGAAAACTGGATCAGTCGTCTACGTCTCTTTTGGAAGTGCAGCAAATTTGTGTGCAGAACAAATAACAGAACTAGCTGATGCTCTCAGCCTCAAGCAAAGCAACATTATGTTCTTATGGGTGGTGAAACCTGATGAACAGAGTAAGCTTCCCATCGATTTCAGCAAAGAGACATCAGGTAAGGGATTGGTTGTGACATGGTGCTCACAATTAGAGGTACTAGCACATCATGCAATCGGATGCTTCATATCACATTGTGGATGGAACTCAACCTTAGAAGCAATAAGCTTCGGTGTGCCTATAGTTGCAATGCCTCAAATATTAGACCAAATAATCAACGCACATTTTCTAGAGAAAGTTTGGAGTGTGGGGTTGATAGCTAAAGCAAATGAGGATGAGAAAGGTGTCACTGCAAGTGAAGAGATATACAGGTGCATCAGGGAAGTTTTAGAAGGAGAGAGGACAAGAAATTAGAAAGAACATTACTAGCTTGAAAGAATTGGCTAAGGAGGCAATTGACACAAGTGGAAGTTCAGACAAGCATATTGATGAGTTCATTTCACAGCTTGATCCTGCCTACTTGAGACACAGATCAAACTACAACTGAAATTGTACAATTTATCTGACTTGTCTTGTGAAGTATATTCTATGTTTGATTAAATGCTCCTGGTGTTGCTTCACATTATATCGCACACATAAATTCATACATTACTTGTGTATGTATATACTCGAGGAAAAAGAAATGGAGCAATCAAACATTGTACTTATTAAACTACTACAATATTGATTTCTATGCAAACATTAAGTAGGTTTTTGAAGTTTGAACATATGCAATCAAACTTTCTTGTTTGTCTCGATATTTTTTGGCTGCTGTAACAAAACGTTGTTATAGAGAAGGCTAGTACCTCAAACGAGTTCCTTGATGGTTGTACAGACTCCCTTATACCCTCTTCCTTTTGTATGTACTCCCTAGTGACTTAGTAACTATTTTAACCATGCACAATGCTCCAAGTTTAATCTCATGTTTTACCCGGAAAAAAGAAGTTTAAAATAAACAAGGAAAATAATTTTATAAAAAAACTGGTGTATCAGAGAATAATATGGTATTTGATGATTAATAATTGTTTCATTCCATATGAGAAAAAAAATCCTAATTTGCTACAGTCGCATACTCTCTATGTTCTGTACAAAATAAAAAAAAAGTTATGTTAAATGTAAATATAATTTAGTAAAGAGTGTGGAAAAAGTCCAAAAATTTCTGATCCCTAAACAGTAATAAAGCTCAAAATTTTGAGGAAAAAAGAAGGTCGCCATTTTTGCTGAGATTACTGAGCTTGGAGGAGGTTGCCATGCCCAAGCAAATGCCCGCGCTGTACAATTGGTCTCTCTCTTCCAGCGGGTTAGTCAATAATTTATTTTCTCTACTAACCAAATTCATCTCTAACAAAACTTTTCGATAGTACGTTTCTGTTTCTTTTCTGCGCATTATGGAATCTGAACCCTTAAATTTGGAAAACGATGCAATGGAGTTCGATATGGGTTCTGCCGAAGAAGAAGAAGAAGATAACCTCAATGCTTCTGGTGTGGATTTAGGACAACAGTGCTCTTCTTCCGACTTAGAACCCTACGAGGGCATGGAATTCAAATCTGAGCAGGCTGCTAGGATTTTCTACAACTCCTATGCCCGCAGAGTTGGGTTTGGCACTCGGGTCAGCGCTTATCGACGTTCACGTCGTGACAACTCTATTAGTACCCGCCAATTGGTATGTTCCAAAGAGGGTTTTAACCCTAGGCCTGAAAATGGTGCTCAACACAAACCCAAGCGACAGCGGATTGTCTCTAGGGTCGGCTGTAAGGCTCACTTGACTGTAAAGAAACAGACTTCTGGGAAGTGGGCTATTACTAAATTCATCAAGGACCATAATCATGAGCTTGTACCCCCTGATCAAGTCCACTTGATTCGATCACATAGGCATGTTTCTGGTCCTGCCCGCAGCTTGATTGATACGCTCCAAGCTGCTGGTTTGGGCGCTACAGGTGTTATGTCTGTCCTAATAAAGCAATCTGGTGGGGTTAATAACGTTGGTTTCACAAAAGTTGATTGCCAGAATTATATGAACCAAAGCAGGCAAAGGACTCTAGGGAGTGGTGCTCACTATATTTTTGAGTATTTGAAGCAGAAGCAGGCTGAGGATCCTGATTTCTTTTATGCTGTTCAAGATGGTTCATCGGGAAACATCTTTTGGGCCGACTCAACCTCTAGAAAGAATTACTCTTATTTTGGAGATACAGTTACATTTGATACCACCTATAGGACTCACCGATACCGGGTGCCCTTTGCACCATTTATAGGAGTAAACCATCATTGTCAACCTGTTTTATTTGGCTGTGCCCTGCTTCTCAATGAATCAGAGTCATCATTCATTTGGCTATTCGAAAATTGGCTTGCTGCAATGTCTGGTTGCCATCCTATTTCTATAACTTCAGATCATGATAGGATCATCAGGTCAGCCATATTAGACGTATTTCCAGGCACTCGTCACCGCTTCTGCAAATCCAATATTTTTAGAGAAGCACAGGAGAGGCTCTCACACTCACTCCAGTCATTCCCCACTTTTGAAGCAGAATTCCAGAAATGTGTCAACTTGACTGAGACAATTGCGGAGTTTGAATTATGTTGGGGATCCCTACTTGGAAGATACAATCTGATAGATGATGAATGGCTTCAGTCAATGTACGATGCTCGACAACACTGGGTTCCAGTTTACCTTCGAGATACATTCTTTGGAGATACATCTAGTGATAGTACAAGCTCATTCTTCGATGGATTTATAGATGCATCGACTAACATTCACATCCTAATGAGTCAGTATGAAAAAGCTACTGCAAGCAGGCATGAGAAGGAGGTGAAGGCGGAGTATGATACCATAAATATTGCTCCTATTTTGAAGACCCCATCTCCCATGGAAAAACAAGCAGCTAGCATTTATACTAGGGAAATATTTTTGATGTTCCAACAAGAACTAATGGAAACTTTGGCTTATCCTGCAACTGTAATTAATGATGCAGGATCAGATGTAATATATCAAGTGGTAAAATTTGGAGAGGACCATAAAGTACATTATGTCCAATATAATGTCGTTGAGAAGAAAGCTAGCTGTAGTTGCCAATTGTTTGACTTTTCAGGTATTCTTTGTAGGCACATTTTAGCTGTTTTTAGAGTGAAAAATGTTCTGAGGCTTCTATCACATAATGTACTAAAACGTTGGACAAGAAAAGCCAAGAGTGAGGTTGTATTGGATGAAGACAAACTTGGATTGCCAAGTAGCCATAACGACTCCTTCACTGATCGCTTTGAAAAGTTAAGCCTAGAAGCAACTAACTACGTCAAAGAAGGAGTGGATTCGAAAAGTGTGTACCTAGTTGCTATGGATGCTTTATGTGAAGCTTCCAAGAAGGTTGCTGCTGCTATGTGCGGTACTCCAGCACAGCCACTGAGTCAAGATATGAACAAAGAAAAGGAATTCAACTTGAATGGAAATCAAACTGATTGTGATGATCCCAGCTTGCTGGTAATTTTTTTTTCTTTGAACTCTTTTGTCTCCACCCAGAAATTAGTGGGAGGTTCTTTCTGCTGGTGTTATATCATGCATTTTGTTTTACCACAAGTTTGTATTAATTTTTTGTCTTCCTTCTTGGTGGTGATTAAGCATTGGTATGGAAGTGGAAGTAAATCAGAGAGATCGTCTATCCCTAAATCTTTTACCTATATTGTATGTTGTGGCTTTGTAGTGTTGCTAAATTGACATTGTAACTTCTAAACATTAGTTACTGCGTCAAGAATTTATGGCATTCACTGCACCCAAAGGCATGACCTAGTGGTCAATGAAGATGGAACTAAAATCATAGGAGAATAAGGTATGAATCCCAAGAGTAAAAAATGTTGGCTACTTGCGGAAGGAATTACCCTGTACTTGTACTAGTGGAAAGGTTCTGGTACCGCATGAAATAGTCAAGACGCTCTCAAATTGGTCCGTCACCATCGCTATACAAAAAAGAAAAAAAACAGGAACAGCGGCAGCGGCATTCACAAGATTTATTGCAAAGAGGAGGAGAGGAGAGGGGGGTGGGGGGAACATAGGGGGCCTAAATCTGTCTGTATTGAGAATTTAAAGAGGTCAAAATGCTCTGTGTTTGTCGGACTCCTCAGAAATGACATCAGGTGCATGTCAGACCCTTCAAAAGTAGTGCAGTTTTGGAGGATTCAACACGGGTGTGGCAACATTTTTGGAGAGTCCGAGCAACTTAGAAAATACTCATTAGGAAAACAGAAGTGTTGGCTCTTCATTTTTTCCTTTTTATTAGGATAGCCAACTTTTGCTATTGCTAAACTTAACCATTCAGCGCTCAAATCATTGCTCCCCTTAAGGTTCTGATCATAAGTCATCTGCTTGCGCTTTGGTCTCTGATTTTTCATTGTTTGTGTTATTTATCTGTTTTTCTTTCTTTTAAATATAACAAATTCAACAGTTGCAGTTTGCAACTAAGAGATGTTGAATCTGTGACAGCTGCTGAACAAGGGACTCTAAGTGAATTGTTTCTTTCTCGTTTCCAGAAGCCCATACCAAATGATTAATGAATTTTGCTTCTTGCATCTTGACACCTTGTAGGTATTCACTGGTCACATCTTCACATGCGTTACTTTTATTTGGTGTCAGTAGACCTTGAGAGTATTATGAAATTTATATTTCTTAGATTGTGAATTAGTCTAATGAATTAGCATTGTCAGTGTTTGAAGGTCAGATGAAGTTCCGTTGCTACTTATTAGTTAAAATTGTGAATTAGTCTAATGGATTAAAATTCCTATGATTTTATGAGTTGAATAAGAAACATTGACCTTCGCATTAGCAATTCTGACGTGTGGTTTTATAAAGTAAATCCTGAGAACTAGATTTCCCTAATAGTTTTCTGATGCTCTTTGTACCATTCATGCATTACTAATTTGAGTGTGCAACTGACACTATGCATTTCTTTTGCCTTTTGCAGAGTCAAGATGAGAAAATTAAGGAATTAACGACTGCTATGGTATATGCAACTGAGACCTGTGAAGCTTATCGAGCAAAATTGTTGAGTATCTTGAGAGAAATGGAGGAGCAGAGGCTGAGAATATCTTTGAAGGTGCATAGTATGAGGCTTAATCGAATAACTTGAGCTATAGAAGGCACTTCAAATTCTTTGTATATATACATAACCAGTGGAGAAACTTGTGACTCCCAAAGTATCTCGAGCACTTTTTGCCTCTCGGGATTGCATGTGTTATCGTCTTTGCTTGTAATGTAAGAGTTTCCATCTATAGGGTTGAATTAGATCTGACCCGAGAGCTGTATTTAGGTAAAGGAGGTAACTAGGTGTTGTACGTGTATGAACTGATTTTGCATCTGCTAAGCTGCCTTTTAGGTGTTGATTTATGTCGAGGAGTACTTGTATAGGCAGCAACCTGTTTTTTGTAAATCCTTGTGCAAGGAATGACAAAAAAGAAGGGTTCTTTGAACAAATATGTGAAGGATCGGTCGAGAAACATGAAATAATTGCATTCTCTTGTCCACTGTCTCTGCTAGTACAAATACGGGTTGCTCTTCATTATTAATACACACTTGTATTTTAATTATGTTCAATTAATCAATCGATCATCTAATCATGATATATATAAACGTCACTTAATCTTTACATAACTCAAACCTTCAATCCATAACCACTTGTGTTTCAGCATCCTTCTTTATAGAAAACCTACTTCCCAATGTATTCATTCACTCACCATAAAATTATAATTTTCTTCAAATCGAAACTCTTTCAAGATAAGGTTAAAAATTATGATGTGGGTTCTTAAATCAAATTGAAGTACCTCCTTAATTTTGTAGTTTGATAGCTGGTGTACACATTCCGAGGACTAAACTGATTATTTTTTGGCATAATACATAAATGTGCCCTTTAACTTGGCTTCAAATCACATTTATGCCCTTCAACTTTGGATGTGCACAAATAGACACTTAAACTTGTATAAAGTTTAACAAATAGACACTCATGTCCTACATGGCACAATACACGTAGGATACCACGTAGGACAAAAAATGACATGTAGGATGCCATGTAGGACATGAGTGTCTATTTGTTAAACTTTATACAAGTTTAAGTGTCTATTTGTGCACACCCAAAGTTGAAGGGCATAAATGTGATTTGAAGCCAAGTTAAAGGGCATATTTATATATTATGCCTTTTTAAAATAATTGAAAACTATTTTCATCATATTTATTCATGAAGGACCAAATGAAATCAAACTCCATACAATTAAGGACCATTTTGATAATTTTCTAACGTGGTAAAGAAAGGAAAAAAGAAACTACGTATAGGGAATTCGAAAAGTAGAGGGGTAGTTATGGAATTAGGAAATCACAGTGAATCTCGTTTGAAATTCAAAAATGGTGCCGTTGTGCAAGATGTAGGCGGTTCAGTATATAAAACGGGTCACTGAGACGCTCCATTAGAGAAATCTCCAGAAGCATACACACACACACACAAACACAGCGAGAGAGAAGAAATGGAGGCTACTAAAAATGTTGGTAAGAGTGTATCGGCGATGGAGGCATTCGAGAAGCTGGAGAAAGTTGGGGAGGGTACCTATGGAAAGGTGTACAGAGCGAGAGATAGGGTTACTGGCAAGATTGTTGCGCTGAAGAAGACGAGGCTTCATGAGGACGAAGAAGGTGTTCCTCCAACTACTCTCCGTGAGATCTCACTCCTCAGAATGCTCTCAAGGGATCCCCACATTGTTAGGTATCCTCCTTACTCAATTTCTCGCATTTCTAGGGTTTTTTTTTTTTCACACTTTCAATTGAGATTTCATTTCTATCTGATTGGGGCGGGTTATATCTATTTCATTTAGTTTTGTATATTTCACTCTTTAGGTTTGTCATTTGTTATTGATATCTGTATCTTGCGTTTTTATATGATGCCCTATAATTGTACAATCAGGCTGATGGATGTTAAACAAGGGCAGAACAAAGAAGGAAAGACTGTTCTTTACTTGGTCTTTGAGTACATGGATACTGATGTCAAGAAATTTATTCGTACTTTCCGTGCAAAAGGAGAAACTATGCCCCTTAAAATTGTCAAGGTTTGTAGTCTAAATGATCGGAGTTGTATGCTACTTTCTCACACATTTGTTATTCTGCAGTTTAATGTTTAATAAATTTGTGCTCTTTGAAACAGAGCTTGATGTACCAGCTCTGCAAAGGGGTTGCTTTCTGCCATGGTCATGGTGTGTTGCACAGGTAAAACCACACTTGTGCCTTTTGGTTATACACAAACTCATAAAGATGTGCTTTTCATGGTTCGTTTTGTCACTTTTTCAATTTGTTGCTGCAGGGATCTGAAACCACACAATCTTCTGATGGACCGTAAGACGAATGTGCTCAAATTAGCAGATTTTGGACTTGGCAGAGCTTATACTCTACCCATTAAGAAGTACACGCATGAGGTAATTTTACTGTTCTGCTGCAGCAGCTATCCTGATTTATCTCTGCTCTTTAGATCCCCCTGTGTGAAAATATTCCCTTTTTACTTCAGATATTAACCCTGTGGTATAGAGCCCCTGAGGTTCTGCTTGGAGCTACTCATTACTCCACAGCAGTTGACATGTGGTCTGTTGGTTGTATATTTGGTAAAACTCTTATTCATCCTTCCTCTTCCAAATGATCTTTTCCTCCTTATAGGTTGTGTAATATACTAAGCATGGTGTTATAATTGTTCTTTCTTTTGTGGTTTGTTTTCAACCTCAGCTGAACTAGTGACAAACCAAGCCCTCTTCCCAGGAGACTCTGAGCTGCAACAACTGCTTCACATTTTCAGGTTTAGAGCTAAAAATGACCAGCTTTGAGCTTTGTTCCTCCTACCTTTTCCACTATTCTAATCTTAACAGAATTGCGGTGCAGATTGCTAGGTACTCCTAACGAAGAACTCTGGCCTGGGGTGAGCAAGTTAGTTAACTGGCATGAATACCCACAATGGAAACCACAGCCACTCTCAACTGTTGTCCCTGGTCTTGATGAAGATGGGATTCACCTTCTCAGTGTAGATTTTTCTTTTTTCTTTTACGATTGTCTGACTTTATTAACCTGTTCGAATGAGTGGATGATCTATGGTGTGAATAATTTGTGTTTGCAGGAGATGTTGCATTATGAGCCGTCTAGGAGGATTTCAGCTAAGAAAGCTATGGAACATCCCTATTTTGATGATCTCGACAAAACTCCTCTCTGAAAGTCAGCACAGGACCCATGTGTTGAAGTTCCAACTTGATCAGCAAAACTTGTCTAACCCTGTCGCAAGCTTTTATTGCTTTTCTCAAGCATCTTTTATTAGTAGTATCAATTAGTAAGATGATGCGTTTCATCTTTAAACATAGTCTTTTAATATCAACTGGACCAATGTAAGCACAACTATGTGCAATGATACATTTTGCCATCACATTACTTGGGGTGTTTAGCTGCAAATTGTCTTCAAAGTTTAATAATCGCTGTGCCTACTTTATTTTTCTTTGCTTATTATCTCTAAATGCCTTGAACAGCTGAGAAAGCAACTGTGGACATGTCAACTTGTTTATGTCTGATATTAAAAAAATGAAGTTAAGATAGAAGCCACATGAAGAATGTTGTCCACAGAGTAAGCGCTATTGAAGCCAATGCATAAGCCCAAAACATAATCACTGAACACTCACTCTCACCAGCTCCAAATAACTGTGTTATGGTGCCTGCCAAGTGAAACAAGAATTATGTCATCTCATCTAAGACTTTGTATTGCAACAGACACATTTACATTAATGCCACAAGTGGTTACTGTCAAGAATTGTCTTGTCCATTTAATGCAGAGCAAACATAGGGATCTTTGGGGTTTTGAAATTGTGGTCGGGCCAAAAAAAACACGAAAAGAACAGGACAGATGATTACTAGTTGAATGTCATACCAATGTTCATTGCTGGTGGAAGTGCAAATTGAAGTAAAAGCACAAATTGATATAATGGATCATGTTGCACCAAGCCCAAGTGAATAGCTCCTTTGACTACAACGATACCAATAAGAGGTAGGGCAATGTATCTGACAACAATAATGCCAAGAAGTAGGGATTTCTGAATCCCTGAACCGGTCAAACCCTTCAAAAGGTTACCTCCCATGATCAGCGTTAGAAGTGGAATGGCTCCATCCCTGCAATCACTTCAGCAAGTCAAAGATGCTTTATGGATTACATTCAGTGACGCGACCAAGTAGCACAAGTTTTGATTTTGTGACATTATCTCCAGATTGATCTACAGCTAGAAAGCATATCATATATGGCTGCAAAATGGCATTCTAAAGCGATTGCATTTTATGCAGGCACTCTCAAGGTATAACAGTTTTATTTTTTGATTGATTCTCAAAATATGAACCAATTGTTATAGTCTATTCACACAGACTAGTAGTTGTGTCATACCCTAGTAAAATAGCTGAATTTTCGATTACACGTAAAGGAGCTACATCACCAATCATCAACTTCCTTATCTGAGGTACAAGTCCAACTATAAAACCTGCAATCTGTAAAAAAAAATTTAAAAAATAAACTGGCCACTTGTTAGTGCGCTAGTGCAACTTGTGTATTTATTCAGCATGTAGATACTGGTGACTGCTAATGTCTAGAGGATCTATAAAATGCTAACATAGTATAGTCTTTTTTATTGCCAAAGAAGAATTCCTAACCTAAGTCATGTGTCTCACTGTTTTTGAAACCACATAATGACAGATGATATCAATGAACTACTCCAATGGGTGTAAGTGTGCTCATGCAGCTACAGATGCCTATAATAATCAAGGATTTACAGAATTTAGTACACATTGAAAACCACCCTACAAATTACAAACAAGGAGCTTGTACATTGATGGTTGCCAAAAGACAATCCTTCGTAAGAAGAATTCTTTGAGAACAGAAATAATAAGAAATTTTTTCAGGGTGGATACGTCTAAAACATGTTTTGCTATTACTCCTTAAAAAATAGGTTTGAGGTTTTATGTGATTGATTAGTTGCAACTGCATGACCGAAAAGCTTCAACGTGTCTTCCTTTTAGACACAGTATATTAGAAGCACTAAACTAGAATTAGGACAATTGTGTAATATAAACAAGTTCAGAAAAAGGAACAGCAATAGAACAATACCGCTCCAGTGGTAGAAGGGGCCAATAATCTCTTCAGGTTGATCTTCCTTGAAACATTTTCCATGAACTGCTTTAGTCCAGTACCAAGGTGGGCCTGTTACAAAAATACAAGCATCAATATCAAAAATTGATACATAATTGTGTTTATTATGATATTAAATAACTTATGGAAAAAAAAATATGCTTAAACAGAGAGCATCTTCATATTTGTGCAGATCCAACATTGAGCAAATTAATTGATGTGAAAACGTCAATATAAAATAAGTGAAATCTGGTATGGATGAGTGAAAATGAAATCCTGTTCGAATCAGATTCTTAGAACCCTCAAACAATCAATAATGAGACCAGAGTGCATCATTTAAACTCAAAACTGCAGTGCACCATCTCAACTATCTAATATGGCGTAATCTCAGCAGAATTGCTGAACATTAATGTTGCATTAACATTATGTGTCATAGCTCATGTGATGAATCCTTTACAACAACTTCTGGCTATAAGGTTAACCCTACTTCACCATCTCCATTTAGTCATCTACCAGTTCTAGAGGGCCTCTCTTGATCATGTTATTCATATGCAAGTTTTCCTATCTAGCATCTTTTTCCCTAATTAGTTTTTTTTCTGTCTGTGGGGTAAGGAGTGGGAGAAGACTCTGGTTGTTGCATAGCCTGTAATATCCAAGATTGAGATGTGGAGCGATAATCAACCTGAGTTTTGTGATCAAATCTAGTGGAAGGAAGCCCAAGTTGTTCTGGTGGGGCCTTCGCCGGAAGTAGTGATTCTGTTGATATAGAGCCTTCTCTCGAAGATATACTGGCGGAGGAATCATTGATCTCAACTTCCTTTGAGCTCCTACTTGATGATATTCTCACAATATTATAAACATAAGACCATAGATAAATTGCTCCTACCTGAAGTAGAACAGTCACCGGGAAAGCATCAGATTTCCTTAGCATCAAAAGTCATGGATTTTGCCAGAAAGGTATTCATGTTTATACAAGCATACTATGGCCATAAAGTTAATGTTGGAGACCAATAAAATCCTGAAACCAACTAAAGTAGTTAAGAGACACATACTGCCATCGAAAGTGAAGCATAGCTCATTCCATATGTGTGACAAACACCAGGATCCCCAAAAGGGCTCCCTTTCTCTTTACAAACGGCTGGAATAATAATGAGAAGCATGTTGCCCAAGTTTCCTGTCCATGCAAAGTAAAATTGTAATTTTATATAACTTGAATACTACAGAAGCAACTCATCTCATTGTACAAGAGAGCTCTTTCGCATCCTTGTTCATCCTATTTCTTCATGAGTTATTTGAAATAAGTTAGTTGATTTATTCCCATCTGTCTAAGAATTGGTGGACAAAGTTAACGGTTACATCCACCGCTGGTAGGCGGCAGCAGGTACGAGGTGAACTAGTCGAGGTGGTGCGCAAACGGCACCTTTGTATAAAAAGAAAACAGTAGGGTTTTTTTTTCCTTTGGCTAATTTTATTTCTTGGATACTGGAAATTTCTTATGCATGTCTTAAACAATCCATTAACAATATTTTCCGCACCTCCATGGCTATTAACTTTTTGGTTGAATACTCATAATGTGATTTGACCAGAAGAAAGCAGACATGCACCAAGGGTCAACACAGTGACCAGGAACAATTTCTAAATTCTTTTGTTCAATTTTTCTCATTTCCATGACCCAAAATGTACTTGTACCTAAATGAAACAAACTGCCTACATTAAAGATTACACAGTAACAAGGTATGCTACTGTCTCATTCCGAGGTAAAGTTATTTTGCCCATCACATTGGTTCTAAATGTGTGAAAAGTAAACAATTTGCTTTGCTTTCCATCTCCAACACCTTTATGGTGAAACTTGAATGATCTCACGATTCGTTTCTCTGTTTAATTAAAGTAAAATAGTATCATATCTGGAGAAAATACTCCAACCAACAAGCATTTTAAACAGAATCCATACAAAATCTTGAGAGACTCACTCCACACAGAATTGCAGAGCAGCAAAATAATTAGGCTAGTCATACTATGTTGTATATCTGCTTTAACCTTGATAAGGAAATTGTTATCAATTGAGTTGATAAGGTGCAAAAAAGATTCTCATAACTCGGAATGGATTTGAAATCTCAAGATCATATTTTAGCAGAATAAGGAAGGTTAGCTAGTAAAACAGCCTGTATCTCTCAGTTGGTTCAACCTAATTAAATATACAGAGTCAACAGTAAGATTCTCTGATCACGACTATCTTTATTTTCCAATTAATTTTTGTCCAAAACCTGGGTATTACTAGTGTTTTCGATATAGTTGCTGAGTCTATAAATTCGATTTCAGGACAGAACAACTTGTGCTAAGCTGGTCAGGTCCCTCATAAATGAAAACAAATGTGCTCATAGTTAGCATCAACTATATCATCAGAGTTACAGTTATCTTCATCAGTGAGGTTTTACGTAGATACCTGCAGCACAACAGCCAACAACCAGTCCACGTAGATGTTGGGGAGGCCTTGTAATTTGAAGGACTACCCAACCAAGAATTGAACCAACAATAAAAGTGAAGAGTATATTGAAAGGCATGAACCACCTACAATTGCAACTGAGTGAATAGGAGATACATGTAAGGTTTTAGTGAATAAAATGGAGATGCGAACTCACAATTTTTTCAGGCTTTCATATGTGATTGTTTTGGCTAAGTTGCTGGAGACAAGGGCTGGATTCAATACAAAAAATACTATCTGTTTGCAGGAGAAGTATCAGCATTGAACAACAAATTAGGGCAACGTTACCTCTTTAGGAAAAGAGAAAAGGTAATAAAAGGCAAAGGTTTCACTTAAGAGTAATTCTAGATTCCCCCTAAATGTATTAAACTTGCCTTATGTCCAACAAATCATACTTACTGATCAATCTGTGTGATGTGGTACAGATTAACATGAAGATATCCAACAACACAAAATTATTAACCAACTAGAGTTTCAGCGAGTTATAATTTTGATAGCAGCAACAAATTAAATCTGGAATGATATGCATGCAGGTGCAACCAGAGAACTGAAAAGGGAGTAAATTAATTAGTTTAAAAAAGAAATACTCCATATACTGACATTATTCAAATGTTTTCTTGCATCTTGTCCCAATAAGTCGATACGATCGAGAGCAAGTAGTAATCCAAGTGCGGTAATCAAAAGGACTTTGAGGACGGGCATTGATGCAGTGATGAAGAGATCCAACAGCCCCATCTTATCTTATGTGCAATCCCAACTCTACCACATGCGAATCTACATAAAACAGTAAAGTTGTTGTCTTTCCATAATTATTATTTATATAGACAGATAGATAATAAAATAATAATAATCGGCTAGGGGAAAGAAACGATTATGAAATACATAACCTTTGTCAAATTTCGTGAATCAAGGAGTAGTTTTGAGAGACAAATAAATTAAATCAGAGGAGAAGAAGACGAAGGCAAGTGCAGGTAGGTTCGTACTAGAAAGAAAGAGAGATGCAGAAACGTACACATGCATTAAACATACACACGCCGACGAATTTGAGATTTGGGAATGAATGCATGACAAGTGAAATTAGAATAGTGACAGGCGTTAGAATAGGAAACAGACAAACCTTTTAAATAGTCGTTCTCTCTTTTGCTTCTACCACCTACCCGCCCCCACACACACAACTTTTGGCTGCCGCCTCGCCTTAGAATTTAATAGCACAGAATTTATAATGAAAATTAATAATGTAAAAAAAAAATGATAATATAACATCTTATCATTCATACTTCAATCAATCTCTTTAATTTGATTTTATAATTTATCCTTTTACTTCCAGGAGGTGTTACTATTTGATATTTTTGGGGAATCAAATGAACATCAATCTGAGATATACAAATATTTTAAGTCTAACGTGTAGAAAAGTTCAGCTCTACTTTTTGCTTTACATATATCATTTTAAAGTTCCTCATTTAAATGTATCATAAGTAATTATTAAAATAAAAAGTTAAAGGGAGAATGTATCATATTGGACAACAATTCAACTTATTATATATACTTGAAAGGGAAAAATATTAGACAAAACTATTTAGTTTGTTTGGGTGTTTTTTTTTTAAATCAACATACTAGAGTAATGGAGTTCAATTTGAAACTACATTTTTATTTCAATCACAATGTCGATAAACACATATATTACTTCAAGAAAAGTATTTACAACTTGCAGTAAACTTGAGAATATGTTCATACTCCATATTGAATATGAACAATTAATTTATTGTGTAGTTATTTATGTCTCTCGGTTAAAAAAGGCTCCAGTCTAGTCATATTTCTCTATAGGTCATCCGACACATCCTTAAACCCATGTCAAAAGCTTATTATTTTTTATCTTTTTTTCCTGGTTCACTTCGAACATCAAGGTGCGATAATGTTTTTAAGGTCTTTATGTCTTACAATGGCATACCAAAGGAAATTATTCCCCTCTAGTACCCAAGGTTTAAAGGAATAGATCCTCTCAGGACATAACGATTCTATTCACAGTATTTTGATACAAAAACAATTGTGTCAGTGAGTCACTCAACAGGAGTAAAGTACATGAATATTTAATTTTGCAGAAGAATAAAAAGTTCAAAATTTGAGAAAATCCCTCTATTTATAGACAATAATGTATAGTGTGAACAAATATTTATTGTGCCTTATCGAAAATGTCACATCTTTTTGGAAAAGTTACAACCCTTCAGATAGGTCATAACTTTGCATAAAAGTCACAACTTTTCATAAAAGACGCAACTCTTCTTAAAAGTCACAATTTTTCATAAAAGTCGCAACTTTTCATAAAAGTTATAACTTTTCCTGAAAGTCACAATTTTTCATGAAACGGGAAGACTAGTTTGGGAAATAAATAAATTAAAAGGAAATCCTGGCGCCACGTAGACGGGCCTAGGATTCTCTTATATATATATATATATGTGATAGGTTAGAAATTTTTAATTTTTAATTTTCGGTTAATTTTATTAATTTTACTTTAAAATGTGTTTATAAACATTTTTTTTATTTTATCCAAACATTTTAAAATTGTTTAAAAGTTATTTTAATTTAAAATACACATAAAATAAGTCAATTAACACATGCTCTAAATAGCTAAGCTTTCATAGGATCATTATTTCAAATTGACATCTCATTTGGGATTATCATTTGAGATTCCAAATTCATTCGCAATAGTTTGTCCCTAGGGGTGTTCACGGGTCGATTTGAATCGGTTATTAGTCAAAATAAAAATTAAATCAACTTAATCGATTTTAAAATTATCAAAATCAAACCAAACCAAATATAATATACATTTATTGATTTGGTGATTATCGGTTTCGGTTTGGTTTGGTTCGGTTATTCGATTTTTAACCATACACAAAAATAAAAGAACCAATTCATTCAAAATGTGAAAAAAGTGACAACAATCCATTCAAAACGAAAAATAGTTAGAATGACTTAAATTATTGAACTTTCGATCACTAAATTTACTATCAATAAAACTTTAAAATCACTATATTGGCCTAGAATGAAGAGACAATAACATTTTCAGTCCCACAAAGAATTGTCACAGACACTCATATACATGAAATCAATAAGATAGATTATCTTGGACATTTTTGCTTTCAATAAGTAAATTATAAAGAAATTTTAATGAAAATATATGTATGATCTTTGAAGTTGTTTATAAAAAAATATATTAAGTATGTATATTAATAAAATATATGTATATAATTCATCGGTTCGGTTCGGTTATTTCTTCGAATAAAATCATAACCAAACCAAATACTATCGGTTTTCAAAAGTCAAAAAATCAAACCAAACCAAACCCAAATAAAATTGGTTTTATTTTATCGATTTGGTTCGATTTTTCGGTTTGGATCGATTTTTATCCAAAACGTGAACATCCCTATTTGTCCTTATCATTTATAATAATTATATTAAACAATAATTATTATTGACTAATAGATCTTTATAAATTATATTTAATTGAAAAAATTGCAATTATTGAGTATGAACATATGCAATTCTTTTAATATGATGTCTTAAGATATTTTGATATTTTATAAATGAACTATAATTTATTCATTTGATAAAATTGTAAAAGAATTGAAGAAATTGTTTTTACAATTTCTGAAGTTTTTATAATTTATGAAAAAATAAATAACTTAAACAAACAAAATTATATGTCCAAATACATGAAACTTCAATTTCAAATTAATTTAATTTTAAACTTTTTCCTAACGGAAATTTCGACTTCAACATTACAATGTACTAAAAGAGTGTTATGATAACTAGAGCTGTCAATATGGGCTAGCCCACCCCATCCGGGCTAACCTATACAAACTTTGAAATTTAACGGGTCAGGCTGGGCAAGCCTATTTTTGGTGTGGGCCAGAAAATGGTTGTCCCAGCCCACAAGTACGTGGGCTACGGGCTTTGACGGGCCAACTCTCTTTTCTTAAAAATATATTTTTTATAATTTTTAAAATTAAATTATAATTTAAAAATATTATCATAAATATTGACAAGACAATATTATATGGTGTTACTACTTGTTAATCAAATCCACAAATAAAATTATCTTTATAATATTTATTAAGTTTGATTTCAAGTAAAAACATAAATAACTAAATAGAAATATTAAGCTAGTTATTTTCCAATAATCATAATAAAACACAAAAATCATGATAATATTCCATAGGCTATGGCCAATATAGTGATTCCCTAGAAGTTTTAAGGAATTTTAATTTTATGTAGTATATATTTTATAAACATAATTTGTATTTAAATTGTAATATTTCAAACTTTAAACAGATTTTGAGTTTAGACTCTTGTTATTTATAATACTCTATTTTATTTTTATTTTTTAATTAATTTTTATTTGATCCATGGGACGGCCCTATTCATATTTCATAAGCCCAAAAAATTGGCAGGCTTATTTAGATCGGGCTAAAACTCTTTTCTTAATGGGCTCAAAAAATAATAGTTCAATCCTGTCAAATTACGAATTAAATTAGGTCGATCCAATAGGCCTAGCCCATATTGACGGTTCTAATGATAACGTACAAAAGGGTATTTTATGATCATGATGAAAAAAACCAGACATCCTGGTCTCACTGCCTGTCACCATCTTCTTCTTCTTTATTGGCCATGATAATTAATGACCGTCTTTTTTGGTTCAATTATATTTTAAAAATCATTTATGTGTACATTGCCTTTTGGAGATCCACGCTATTTTTTTTAATTATTTATGTGTCTAATTTATTTTGTTTTACTTTTCTCGTATGGTTAGTTCATTATTTATCGAAAAAGAAAAATTACACGTATAAATAAATATATACTAGTTATTTAGTTAATATATTTGTAGTTTACCTTAATTATAATTTGTGATCTATTTTTAATTATAATTGTGCGGCTTAATTTTTTAATTTTGTATAATTCGCACGTTTGTATAATTTAGAATTTGTATAATATAATTTGTATAATTTTTGTATAATATAATTTGTATAACTATTTACACTTCAGATGTTTGTAATTGTATAAATTCGTTATTTTAAGTTTATACAAAAATAACTGAATTATACAAATGTACCCGTGAATTATACAAACGAGACAGCTTAAACTATAGCTACAACACGTAAATATGCAAACTATAGCTATAAAACATAATTAAATTTATTATAATGGCTATTTGCAAAAATTCTCCTATTGAAAATATTATTGATGGGCTCTATATTGACCAAAAGAAATTTTGAATCATCCGTAATAACTTACTGGATCATACCTATAGCCTATACATTTTCCACAACATTTTGTATAGCATTTAGGAATTACAAAACGAAAATTCACAATTTTTCTCTATTTTTTGTATATGTTATTTCATGAATTTATTAGAATATAATATACTAAGTGGTTTTTTTTTGTCCAAATTTTCTTTTAGAATAATTTGTAATGACCTGGTTAATGATATTCACTGTAATGACCCTCTTGGTCATTTCTGTGTCTTGCCTTCTGTGTGTCGTTTAGAGCGTTCCTATAGCGACCCCAAGTCATTTATGACTTGCTGGGACTGATAGTTCGGTCACTTGGTCGTTCGGTTGGTCTTGGTGCGAGTTTTTGTGT
>JAJOOP010016756.1:0-20043 GCA_029582705.1 Solanum chacoense
CTTAATTATATTCTCGCTTTTATCAAAACATCAAGTTTTTACAAAAATAAAAAAATAAAATAATAATAATAATAATAATAATGCACGTACAAAAAAAATTTATTATATATATATGTATGTCTTCAAATTTGTTTCGAATAGTGCATGTCCACCTTCTTTTCATTTCGTTTTCTTTATCTTCTTCATGATTCACTTGTCAAAATTATCTCTTTATCCGGTCATTCTCTCCGAAAACAACCTAGGCTTCCCCTAAGGAAGGTCAAAAAAAGTCATTTCCAAAAGTATGACCACTTTAGGCATTCTGAGTCATTTTTCATATTTTGTTTTATTTTTTTTAACTACTCCGACAAATGATTTCGAATGATCAAAATTTCATAAGTTAAATTTGGTTTTAAATCGCAAGTTTATTTTTCTAACCTGGTAATCGTGAGATCTATGAGATGTGATAAAAGACCAAGGGATGAAGCAGTCGAAATGGTCAATGATCTCCCAAAGTTCATGATCACGGATAAAACCCCACCACTACTCATGGCTTGCTGGAACGATATGCATGAGTTTAGGCGAGCTGAGATATTCAAACATCTTGGTTTCCTTACAGATATCATGAGATTTAGTCCTGACAAAGATTTGATCGAGGCTTTGATCACGTTTTGGGATTCTACAAGCATTGTGTTTCGCTTTAGCGATTTTGAGTTGACGCGTACATTGGAGGAGTTGGGTGGTTTCACAGGGTTAGGCAAGGATCTCCAAAGCAAAACATTTAGAGCCCCAAGAAGCATCAGCGGGAACAAATTTTTAGAACAAATGCACATCATCCATCCTCATAAGAAGTGTTTCGATAATGGGTTGGTTTCCTTTGAATTTCTATACTCAAGATATGGAAAGAAAGAAGGATTTTCAGACTACGAGAAGCAACTTAAAAATGGGCAACACCTCCCTATATGGGAAAAGCATAGACAAGAAGCATTCATGGTGGCCTTTTTGGGAACTATGGTTTTTCCAAGGAGAGATAAAAAAATTAGTATTCGTATGTCGGGAATAGTCGTTGTTATGATGAAGAAAAAGAAATCCACTATCTTGCCAATGATGTTGGCTGACATTTATCGTGCTTTGACTAAATGTAGGGAAGGGGAAAACTATTTTAAAGGTTGCAGCATTCTATTGCAAATGTGATTTTTGGAGCACTTGTATTGCCATCGTTTTGCGACAGATTTCAAATCTGAATGGACGAATTATATTTTGAGCCACCTAGACAGGATGAAGTAATTAGTAGACAAATTGCCAAAAGGTGTCAAAGAATGGAGACATTATCTTCTTAAATTAACTACATCTAATATTACATGGAACTATCAGTGGCTCCCTGCGAGTGAGGTAATTGTTATGTCTTACTATCGTCCATTCTTTGTTCTGACAGGCCTTCGAGGATTCCAACCATACATTACCCTTCGGGTGCTATGCGAACTACGACAAAGACAAATCTTGCCTAGGGCTGAGGATACACAGAGTTTCGTATGAGATGTGTCGTCTGAAGATCGAGATCGAGAATAAGAAGCTCAAAAGATTTGGGGTGGTAATCGAACTTTAAGCTCGAAAGCTATGGTAGCCGATCGTGTTAAAGGAGAATTAGACCCCTCATACCTCTATTGGTTCTTTGATCAAGCCCCTCTTAAAGTAATGCCCGAAGGATTAGCGGAGAACTCAGAGATCGAGAATCTTCTTGATGTTTTTATTTGCCGCTTCAACAGCCCCATTTGCTTTGGGTCGATAAGGGCTTGAATGACGATGAACAATTTTAAATTGCTCACAAACTTCATTCATCAGGTGGCTGTTGAGATTCGCTGCATTGTCTGTAATAATGATTTTTGGTATGCTGAAACGACAGCATTGACACTATTGAGCAAAAAGGAACAAGGCAGCTGAGATAACGAATAAAATAAGGCCTGACGATCGCCTAACCCATTGGGTGAGTCCCCGAATGGCAATGGTCTCATCTAAAGTTCCAGTGTGCCTGGCCCTGAAGGAGAAAATCAATTCGGTGATAGAAAGGAGTAGTCGGCGAGTCGCTGAACGATTTCGCGATGCAGTGCTATATCGCCCAAAGTTACAAAACTTGAAGTTGCTGAAGGCCAAAGCAAAAAGGCAATGGAATTGACCAAAGGGTGGACCATCGAGTGGATCGGCGATCCCAACTTATTGCTCTGAATTGTCCTTCGCAACACACTTTTGAGTACTATAAATACATTTTAAATTCTTAATTTTAAAAAAAGTTTTCAATATAGAATCATAATAATTAGTTTTGAAGTTTAGAGCTTAGAACTGAGAGTATTAAGACAATATTTTTCTTAGCTTTGAAGATTTGAAAATTTCCATTTTTGAGAAATTGGAAGTGGGTTTTTGAGATTCTTCAACCTTAACCTTTGTAAAGATGAAATTAATCTTACCCAGTTGATGGAACCACAATTTGGTAACAATTTCTATCTTTTTATGATGCCTAGCTAAAACCCCATTTCTTAGGCTGTGATTATGTTATTATGGGTTTATATAGCTACTGGGTATTGTTAATTGATAGTTTAAATATTTTTAAAAGTGATTTCATTTTGGTAATTGTGGTATAATCTAAAGGGTTGTAGTTGCAAATGAAACTCTACCTCCGTGTGTTTGGCTTTCTTGAGAGATGTTTTAAAACCAAGATTACTGATTTGATGGTCTGTGGGTATTGGGTTATCATGGGTTCAGCCCAAGAGAGTGAATCCTAAACCCTTTCCACACATTCAGCTTGAGAGAGTGAATGGACTAAAGCGTAGGCTTTTCTTAATTGTTGCTTATTGGTGTTCGAGAGAAACCAATTTGATTCGGGGTAAATTGTTCGAGAGAAAGTTTATCCCCACTAAAGTCTAGCTTATTCACTGACTTACAACTATTTACTATCAGTTGCAATCACTCATTTGTCTACCTTAGCCCATAATCCAATAACATCCCAAGAACCCGTTTGTGTACATGTTATTTTCGTATTATTTGTTGTTGTAGTTGATAATTACAATCAAAATCCCTTGTTATTTGACACTTGTGTCACTAAAAATTTGAACCATGATTTTATTCGTAAATGTTTTTACCTATGATTGATTTGAACATATTCATGCTTTTCTATTGATTCTCAAACGCGTACCACTCTCTGTGGGATTCGATCCCAACTCAATTAGTTGGGTTATATTATTGACTAACGATTGTTGGCACTTAGTATTGGATGAAATGTCCTAATATGTGAAATCAGTAGTTAATGCAGATATGACCCTAAAATATGCACAAACTATTTTTTTATACTTTTGGAAAAAATAATACCAAACCCAAGAAGGGTTGCCTGCTTATATCATTGATATGAGAATCAGGTATGTGTAGTTCATTCAGAGACAACATAAAACAACTTTAAGATTTAGACAAACTCAAAGCAATTCTTATATCCTCTTAACTGTCGATCCTTGCACTGTTCGATGAATGTGGTCTCCCAATTTTACAATAATCACTTGTTGTTGTATTGTTTTTTGGATGTCTCTTTGAACTGTGTGTTCTCCCAATTATTCATAAAAACTATACATTATTATCACCATCCCCAACCATTGTCGGGGACGGTTTCCCTGCGAAAATATGAGAAATTGGTCAAAGGAGGGCCGACATGCAAGATACAAAACAAAAAATATATGAGTGCAACCTCATAAACAAAGATTCCCCTGATTTGTCTTTCTAACTGGATATTAATTTCTTATGTACTCCAAAGACTCAAATTTCGTGACTACTCCTGTTACTTGCAATAACGGATGAGAAATGACCTTCAAATTCTAACATAAATCAACATCTCGCTAAAAAGGAAGAAAAAATCAAAAGTTAAAATTTGTAGCTCGTGTTAATAATGGATAATACAAAATATCACATAAAGAATTAATTAAACACACAAACACTATTTTGATGGAAGACAAACTAAATTATATCACATGACATACAAATAGTTATTACACGTACTATATAAATATGTGACCCTTTTGTACCAGGGGTAGGCCTATAAATTTGAATGACGTATTACGCTATTTGACAACATTCCATTGCCCCCAATAAGATTTTATACAAATTTTATGAATGAATCAAATAGGGTTACAAAATCAGGGAAAGTCGATACAAATAATCGGTCTCATGCAAGGGTGCAATCCTAAACTAAGCCTTCATTGAAGGTCCTTCCTTCTTGAACTTTTTTGTCATTTTCAAATGTCAACACCTTTTAGATGTAATGGTAGCTTGTAAAGATCCTTCTTCAACCAGAATAATCTATTAAAATAAACCCCCAACCCCAAGAGACTGAATTGTCAAATGATGTATACATACTTCATATTTAAAAACACAATTATGATAGTCCATTTTGGACAGAGGCCATTTTGGACTCAATGTGGTCTTTCTAATGGGCCCAACACGCCTTGGTTGTTGTGTCATCTTTGGTCAATGCACTAAATCAAGGATTGGGATTCTCTCTACACTAGTTGAATAAGAGAGGGCTTTATTTGAAGTGGACCGGTGACTTAAGTGGACAACTTGGGCTAGGGAAGTTAGCGATTGTTGACCATCCACTGGCCAACTATATTCCCCAGGGTACCCCAATAAATAATTTGGAAAACAAATGAATGCGGCCCCCATAATCGTCCATTAAGTAAGAAATAAAAATGCTGAATGGTGGAAATATTTCATGATGCAATGCCAAGATACATATAATTAAGCAAATAATGAATCAATAACAACTATAATATACAAATAATAACAATAAAATATACATGATATAATGAATAACATAATAAAAGATTGACTGACTCCTTAATTTAACAAGAACTCGTAATGGTTAGAACATCTATATCCCAGATGAGTCTTTATTCTATTTACATCCCTACTTTGTTCAAATAACGAAAATCGTCTTGGTGACTAAAAAAATAATGAAATAATTCAATTTTAAAAGAATTTTAAGAAAAACAAGTTTTAATGGAGTCGCCACCTAATTTTAGAAAAAATTAAGAAACCAATAAATTAATTAACACAAAAGAATGTCTACGAAACCAATAGATTCTAGGTAAGGGGTTCAAGTTATTCCGAAGGGAAGGTTTTAGGCAACCTTTGAAATTCACAGTTGTAGGTCCCAACTGAATTTAATTTTTAAAATTGAGGAGGAGATAAAAGTAATATACAACTACAATAAGCATGCAATATCCACAAGTAATAAAATGAAACAATATTATAAGACATGGCCTAAAGTTTGCCTAACATCGATAAAAACAATATAATCTGAATTTCATTCAAATAGCTTCAATGGGAAACAACTCTAGTGTCACGCCCAAAACACAAGGGGCCCAACTGGCTCCTAATGCCAGAACTCATGCCTAAGCCGACCCTGCTGAACCATTTGCTACTAGTGCATGGAAGCCACATGCAATCAAGAATAGATAGAAGTATATCTCAGCTTAAAACTAAGCCCTCGGCTGGCAAGGCCCCTGTTAACAGATATATAATAGAAACAGCTACTCCCAAGAGTTTATATAAAGAAATATCCAACTAGCACAGAAGTCATGATTGGGCCGTCAAGGCCACCATCATCTTTATACCAAAACTGAAAGCAGGTATATATCAAGACAATACATCGAACAGCTCACAAGCTTCAGCAAACCAACAAACTAGGCCAGCATGGCCATAAAGTAGCTATACACCTCACACACTAGTCTACAAGCCCTTAAGAAGAGTAAATATTGGCAGGACAGGGAGCCAGCCAACCCATAAAATATATACAACATAAGCTAACAAACGTCCCAACTCTTACAAGTCGGAGTTAAGGGGCTAGCCAACCAGATAGAACTCAATCCTGCTACTGAGGAGGTCTACTAGGTCATATGTCGGGTCCTGCATACATGAATGCAGCGCCCCCAGGTAATGGAGCGTCAGTAAAAAATAATGTATGGAGTATGAAAGGCTATAGACTAAATGAGCAAGTATTATAATATACCAAAACCAATCATGTCAGGAGATCAAACAACAACCTAACCAAGTCCTCATAAGCTCGGTAGGTCCAAACAACATAGCACCTACCTAGGCCCCCATAAGTCCAAAGGTGCCAAATCAATGTGCACAACCCTATTGGTAGCCCCTTATCTTTGTAAAAAGTCACATAGCCCTCTTTGGCAGCGATATAGCCCTGTAGGCAACGCATAGCCCTCTTAGGCATACGTAGCCCTCATTTGCAACAACATAGCCCTGTAGGCAACATATAGCCCTCTTTGGCATCAACATAGCCCCATAGGAAACACATAACACACTTTGGCATCAATATAGCACCATGGTCAACACATAGAACTCTTAGGCAATAACATAGTCCTATTAGACAACATCATAGCCCCCATAGATAGTTTAAAGCTGAACAACTATCCACAATAGCCCAAGGGCGACAACAAATAATTGAGTAACTAAAAGCGAGAAATTTAGCTATAAACAAATATATATATATATATATATGTATGTATTGAAGGCTTATAACCACTCAATCAGCCAACCACTCACAATTACATCTACAAAAGCACCAATATTAACTACCCTACTATATCACTTCAAAGTTCTAAGGAAACATGCCGAACGAAGGGAATAGACTTAACATACCTTTTACTTTATAATTTATGCTGAAAATACCTCTGTCCACACCATTGCATCACTAAATAAAAATGTAAAATCAATTAGTAATTAAGGATGAAATTACAATGACAATTCGACAAGCGATACAGATTCCTATCGTGAATTACTATCCAAGACCTAAGGTATTCGTAAATTGCTAAAAAAATGATTCCTACCTTTCTTTACATGACCAGAAAACTTCAATAAATCAAAACACCGAAAAAAAAGCCTACTGCCACAACCTCTACGGAGCTACACCGCTCAATTCATAGTGAAAATCATACCAAAATGACAAGCTCGCGATGTAGGGCAATTTTCGATAAGGAGCCCAAAAGTGATCATCAACACACAAGGATGATTTGAGGATTAATTCTATGATTTTCGTTGGTTTCTTACGAGTTGGAATGAAGTAAAATGAAGAATATGCTATCTTATAAGCTTCCACCGACCTAGGGGACCCACCACACGTGCCTGCTTGCGCAGTATCGCTAAAATAAAAATATCTCTCTATTCTGAAGTCTTATGAACAAATGGTTTAACATGTTGGAAACTAGACTTGTAGACCTTCAATTTGATAGTTTGTTGGACCCATAACTCTTTATATATTGGAAGAAAACCTCCGAGACATTTGACCCTAATTTTAGAGAAATCTTTAAAAAGGAACTTACGATAACTTTCACCAACTTTTATTTTGTGACTTACCTAACTTCAAAACTTGAGATTCAACCCTTGAATACTTAAAATATACCATCATTATTCTTAATTTATTACTCACCCTGTTTGTCTTTCCACAAAGGAATGAATTAATTTAGACGTTTCAAAAAGTCAGGGTGATACATCCTTCCCCCCTTAGAAACATTCGTCCTTGAATGAAAATTCTGAGTCACACGGTTAAGTCCTTAGGAATTTCTACAATTTAGGCAGAGTACCCTTTGTAAATATGAATGTCCATGAAACTGAAACGCAAAAATTCTAACCTAGGCGTCTCACAGGACGACATGAATATCTAAGCACTATAGCTCGGCAATAATAGTGCGAGGAAAAGTACAATGACAACAACCATAATAATAAGCAATAATATAAAAAAATCAGCTAAGTATCCTACCTCACTACACTAATATAAGCTGATATGCCATCACCCTAGGGTAAGAAACAAGTGAGGATATTTGGACCTCATGCCATGCTCAGCTTCCCAGGTCACCTCTTCTCTATTCTTGTTTCTCCACAATACTTTAACCGAAGCCACCTTTTTGGTCTTCAATTTACGAACCTATCAATCTAATATGGCAACTGGAGTTTCCTCCTATGACAACTCCTCTGTGATCTGAACATCCTCTACTGGGACAACCCTAGAAGTATCTCTTACGCACTTCCGTAGAATCAATTCATGGAAAACTAGATGAACTGATTTTAGCCCTGAAAGCAATTTTAACTCATAAGTCACTCGTCCTACCCTCCGAAGGATCTGGTATGGCCCAATGAATCTTGGACTAAGCTTTACTTTCTTGCCAAATCTCATAACACCTTTCATAGACGAGACTTTTAAGAATACCCAGTCATCGACACAAAACTCTAAGTCCCTTCTTCACACATCTGAGTATGACTTCTGTCGACTTTGAGTTGTTAGCAACCTCTCCCGAATGATCTTAAGATGCTCCATTGTCTGATGTACTAAATCAGGTCCAATCAACCCTAACTCACCTTCCTCAAACCATCCAATGGGGGATATACATTTTTGACCATACAAATACTCATAAGGTGCCATCCCGATGCTGAAATGATAAATATTATTTTTTGCGAACTCAATAAGAGTTAAGTGGTAATCCCATCTTCCATTAAAGTCCAACATGGATACCCTTAGCTTGTCCTCAAGTGTTAAAATGGTTCGGTCAGCTTGGCCATATATCTGAGGGTGAAAGGCAGTACTGAGATTAACTTGCGTACCTAATCCTTTGTGGAAAGACTTTGAGAAGTTAGAGGTAAATTGTGCTCTTCTATCCCAGATAATAGATATTGGGATGTAGTGCAACCTTACAATCTCTCGAATGTAAAGCTTAGAATAATATTCAGCTATGAAAGTAATCTTGACTGGTAAGAAGTTGGCTGATTTTGTTGGACTTTCAACAATTACCCAAATAGAATCAAACTTACGACACGATCGAGGTAACCCTGTAATAAAGTCCATATTAATTGCTTCCCACTTCCATAAAGGAATGGCTATCTCCTGGACCAGCCCAACGGGCTTTTGGTGCTCAACCTTCACCTGTTGGTACTTAGCATACTATGCCACAAACTCTGCAACATCCTATTTCATTCCGTTCCACCAATAGATCTCCTTCATATCATGGTACATCTTCGTCGAACCAAGGTGAATAGTATAACGGGAATGATATGCCTCTTCCATAATTTGTTGTCAAAGCCCTGCAACATCTGGAACACACAATCGATCGTTATACTTGAGGACTCCATCTCCTGCTATATAAAATGCTAAAGACTGTTGATCCTATGCCTTTGCTTTGAGCTGCTCTAAGCTAGGATCCTCCTGTTGCCGTGATTTTACCTCCACAACTAGATATGATACAACTGTGTCGTGAATTGTGACCCCACTATAGACGACCTCTGACAATCTGACTCCCAAGCTAGCTAACTGATGTAGCTCTCGCGCTAGCTCACGTATCTCAACACCTAAATAGTATAAACAACCCATAGATCTTTGACTAAGGGCGTCGACTACCACATTTACCTTTCCTGAATGATATAAAATATTCATGTCGTAGTCTTTCAGTAACTCAAGCCACCGAAGTTGTCACAGATTTAACTCTTTCTGTCTAAAAATATATTAAAGGATTTTATGATTTGTGATGATGTCAATATGAACGCCATAAAAACAGTGTCTACAAATCTTTAATGCATGCACAACTACAGCCAACTCTAAATCATGGGTTGGATAGTTTTTCTCATGCTTCTTGAACTGCCTTGAAGCATATGCGATAACCTTACCATGTTTCATTAGAACACATCCCAACCCAACACCAGAAGCATCGCAGTACACTGTATAGCCATCTGAGCCCTCTGGCAATGCTAGAACTGGTGCTGATGTCAACCTGTCCTTCAGCTCCTGGAAACTATGCTCGCAAGCCTCAGTCCACTAGAACTTAGCTGCTTTTTGAGTCAGCTTCATTAATTGTGCTGAAAGTGAAGAAACTCCCTCTATAGAGCTTCTGTAGTACCCAACTAATCCTACGAAACTACGAACCTCAGTCGAAGTCATGGATCTGGGCCAAGTCTTTACGGCCTAAATCTTTTGTGTATCAACTGTAATGCCTGCATCTGATACAATATGGACTAGGAAAGCCATAAAGCTTAACAAGAACTCACACTTAGAGAACTTTACGTAAAGTTCCTACTCTCGAAGAACCTGAAGGACTGCTCGCAAATGATCTGCGTGCTCAGGTTTTGAATGCGAATAGACAAAAATATCATCAATAATTGCAATCACAAACATATCTAGATACGGCCTGAATATACTATTCATCAGGTCCATAAACACTGTCGGAGCATTGATCATTCCGAAAGAGATAACCAAAAATTTAAAATGCCCATATCTAGTTTTAAAAGTTGTCTTCGGAATATCTTTCTCCCGAACCCATACCTGATAGTATCCTAATCTCAATCAATCTTGGAGAACCACTTAGCACCTTGTAGTTGATCAAACAAGTTATCGATCCTCAGAAGGGGATATTTATTCTCTATTGTAGCCTTGTTCAGTTGTTGATAATCGATACACGTCCTCAGTGAGCCATCTTTTTTTTCTCACAAATAATACTGGTGCACCCTATGGTGAAACACTGGGTCTGATAAAGCTTTTATCAAGTAAACCTTTCAGCTGATCCTTCAAATCCTTCAGCTCAGTAGGAGCCGTTATATACGGAGGGATAGATATGGGTTGTGTACCTCGTAGAATATTGATAGCAAAATCAATTTTCTTTCCTCGAGGGATACAATGAAGCTAGCTTGGAAATACATCTAGAAACTCATTAACAACCGGAATAGACTGACGAGTTGGTGGTTCTGTATCTATATCATGAAGGCAAACAAGATGATAAATGAAACCCTTAGAGATCATCCTTCTCGCCTTAAGATATGAAATAAATCTACCTTTCGGTGTTGTTGTATCCCCTTTCCATTCGAGAATTAACTATCCTGGAAAGTGGAATCTAACAATCTTTATTTGACACTCGACATTAGCATAACAAGACGCTAACCAGTCCATACCCATAATGACGTCGAAATCGACCATCTCTAAATCTACCAAGTCTACAGAGGTCTGACGGTCGATAATTTCTACCGTGCAACCTTGATAGACTCTCCTGGCAATAATAGACTCACCAACTGGTGTAGATACCATAAAGGGTCAATCTAATAATTCTGCTACTATACATAACTTCCCCGTAATAAATGGGGTAACATAAGATAGAGTAGATCCGGGATTTATCAAAGCATAAAAACAATAAGACCAAACAATTAATGTACCTATCACAACATCTGATGATGACTCTAAGACATGTTAGCCGGCTAGTGAATATGTACGGTTGTGGCCACTACCATAATTAGGTGCTCCCTCTCTGCCTCTACCTGCTAATGTCTGGGGTCCACACCCTGTAGACCGTGTTGATGAGGAGGAACCTACTACTGACCCGGTCGACTGACCTATACCACCCTGACCTATGGTGGGGCAGTTCCTCCACCCATGCCCCTGGTGTCCACAACAATAACATCTAGTGGAACCCTGCCTACACCACCAGAAATGCATCATACCTAAAGTAGCGCAATGCGGTGGTGCTATCCTAGCCTGGACTGAACCCCTATACTGTTGAGAGCCTGATGTTCGTGAACCCTAACATCGGCCTGACTATCCCTGAGAGTCAAATCTACTACCCTGGAACTGTTGTGGTGGAGGTCTAGGTGGCCTACTACAATATCAGGGTCGGGACCACCCTGAAAAATCTCCCGGTGAACCAGTGGACCTAGCCCTCTTCTGTATCTTTCTCTCGACCCTCTCAGTCATATACTATACATGTCGGCAATCCTCTATGCCTTTTGCAAAGGCCAAAGTTCTCAAGATATCCATATTATCATTTCGTTTAGTGGTAGAACAAACATCGATATAATTTGAGTCAAGCCCTCCCACAAATCTACGCACCCTATCATGCATCGTATTAACAAATGCTGGTGCATATCTATCTAATGAATCACATCTTAGTCCGTACTGTTGGACACTCATGCTGCCCTATCGGAGGTTAAAACTGGTGTACTCGGTCATCCCTAATCTCTCGAGGTAAATAGTGATCTATGAAAGCTTCTGTAAATCGATCCCAAGTGGGTAGATATTTATCTTTTTCCTTAGATCTCTCCCAACTTTCGTACCACAATACTGCAACATCACACAATCAAAATGCTGCTAACTCAATTGACTAACTCGCTGAGGCATGCATGACTCTGAAGATCCTATGAAGATGATCAACAAAGTGTTGAGTGTCCTCTCTGCGATCTGTCCTTGTAAACTGTGGAGGATTAATTAATGTATAAGGGCACATCATCGAACACTAAATGTTAACGATCGTTAGTCAATATAATACCCCAACTACGTGAGTTGAGGTCGATCCCACAGAGAGTAGTATTTCCTTCCAATTCAATAATAAAAGTATAATGACAATCTCTTCAAGCAAATGCTTCTTGCACAATTGATATTTAAATATCTAATGCAAGACTTCAATTATCACTCTAAATTCAAACTTCAACACAAACAATTAAATAGTAGAATAAAACTTGGGAATTTGATCAGCCAATTATCAAATATAAACGAAGTGAATGAATGTTACCGCTCACAATGGGATAATTTGTTGCAGGTAGGTAGAAATATATATAAGGTAACTTTCTCTCAAACAATTACCTTCTCTATGTTGAATTCTCGCTAACTTCAAAACCAATCGAATGATGCCCAACACTTTTCCCTCATCAAATCCATTCTCTTGAGCTGAATACAAAGGATGGATCACTTGTTTCACTCTCTCGAGCTGAAACCAAGGAAACCCACTACTATAGACGCTATGATTGCCACCTTGGTTCCATACCTCTCTCTCAAGCAAGTGCACAACACTGAAATTGATACACGAAGTTGCGCAATTCAAAATACATCAACAACTTAGACCTAATTCAAATTAACACAATTCCTCGCAACTAACAAACATCCACTAAGTAAATTAAAAAATTGTCTCATCATCAAAACCCCAAGTAAAGGGTTTTAGCCACTCATATCAAAAATACGAAAATTAAAATTAATCATCACTCCCATAGTTGGGGACAAATGAGAATTATAAATGAAATTCTATTAAGAATCCTCTCTCTTACTAAATCTCTCTGAAAATCGTGTTAAAATCACCAAGAAAAAGCCTTTTGTGGTGTTCTATTTCTCTATCTTTCCTTTCCTCTTCTCTGAATATCTCCTTTTTTCCGCCAGAACAAATTTAAACCAGTCTGAGGTATTGCGCTTTAAGACATCTCAGCGAAGTAAGTCGGTCGTCATTGACTGATCGATGACTTGCCAATTGTTCTTTATCTCGCCTTCATTTTTCAGTTCTTCTCGTGTGGCCACTGTAACTTTAGGCAGTCTAGGTTGGGATCGTTGAGTGAATCCACAATTCACCATGTTTCCTTCTATCTCGCCCATCATCACTTACATGAATCTTCCTCAGCACTTTTGGAGACTAGGTTTATCTTTCGCCGAATGGCGTTGCTGTTCGCCAAAACCATTCCCATTTTAGCTCCTGCATTCTGTAACTTTAGGCAATATCTTAGCAATTTGGCGATTCGCCAAATGACATCGGTGATCATTAGGTTTTCATTTCTCCATTCCTTTAGTTTGCTTTGCTCCCTTCTTGATCGATTGCTTCCATGCATCATTCCTAAATCCAAATGCCTGAAATTCAAGGATTTACATCAAGTTGTGGACTCATCAACACCCAAACTTAAACTTCTGCTTGTCCTCAAGTAAAACTCTAGTTCAGCAGTGCAAAAAGGATGTCTGAAAAAGTGCTACACAAGACTCAATCATGAATGCACATAAAAAGACTCCACTTATTCATGCAAGGATCAATTGTGCACTCAAAGATTCAAGTTGTGACTCAACATTACCAAAGAATCTCATGTTCACTATACTTGCTTCAAATGCAAGTTCAAGCTCAACAAAGGTGTTAAATGCCCTCACACAAAGAATGATTCCATATTCACACAAAATGGTTCAATCATTTAAAGTTCCGGAATCAAGATCAAAAGTCACACTCACATTTTCACCCATAGGTTTGCCCTTATTTTCCAATAGACTTTTGTTTCAGCTCATTCAAGATCAAAAAGACCTTTTCAAGGCTTGAACTGGGGTGAGTGTAAAGGTATGGTAATTTAGGATTATATGCTGAAATCCTCATGAAATGTGATGTGAACAACACCGTCTTTCCTTTTCTTCATCATTTTCAATCAAGTTCAAAAGCCACCTCTTATTTATCTTCCATGGATCGTTCGACCCCCCATTTTATTTTTGTATTTTGACAGCTTTATTCCACAACTTTATCTTTCTTTTTCTTTTTCATCTTTTCTTATATTTTTTTTTATATGGCAAAAGGGATTTCTTTGCATTTTCTTGATTTACCTTCTCTTTTCACCACATCCCCAACTTAGGCTTTTGGCCTATGTTGGTTGTTCAAGCAAACCCAAATCATGAGGATTATCGGTGATGGATCAATAAAAGGTCACAATGTTATCAAGTTTCTTCCAATAAAAGGTTAAGGCTCAAAGGGTGCTCAAAAAAGGTTCAGACACTCTCAAGGTAGGACACGAAAGAGGTACACTGTCAAATTGATTCACACTCTCTAAAGTTGCCTAAGATCATCTCAACAAATTGCATCACTTAGCTAACCAGACGAACATGGCAAATTCTAGGTGTCATAACACATGGTTAACGATAAGCTCATCACATAAGACATTGACACCAATGTCAAACAAGACTCCACACTTTCTCTAGTGTGCAACGGTAGACTCAATCCGGTACTTGGCTAGTCACCACGAGTTGCAAAGAGTTCACATATTAACTATGCAACTACATTTGGCCTCATCATAGTTGCACATTCATGTTTGTTCGATTACGAGAACTATTAGAGTCATCTGTATTGATTAAAACCCGTACTTAAATTTGTGAGAGAACAACCATATTCACAAACAGGGGAAATGGCATAAAAAGTAGGAGGTTTGTTTAGTGCACTCACCAATTTCCACTCCCCACCAAAATCATTCAAATTGTCCTCAATGTAGGTAGAGACCGGGAATTACCGTAAATAAAACAAAATAGAAACAATACATAAAGACTAACAAGAAATGAAAACAATCTAGTGTGTAAACAAGTAGAGCATGGTAATGACAAATCTTCACTAAATGTCTGTTTGGCTATGGAGTGAAACGGTCACCAAATGTTTCGGCGATGCACTTAATGTTCTTCAGATCGCCCTTTGTTCCATTGGACTCTACTCTCAGAGAAGTCATGTCGGCGAAGATGTAAGGGGTCACCGAATAGATTGGTGATCCGAATAATGAACGCAAAACATCACCGGTCGATCCTTGAGGGATGTTGCTCGCGTCGACTTGAAAGGGCGAGGAAAATTGGGCCGCCTAAGCGGATCAGTGATACATTGAATGGTGAAGGTGTCGCACAAAATGTTCCAGAGTCTCAACCTTATTTTTGAGTTCCATATGGCGAACTAAATCTCGCTTGCCGACTCGCCAAGAACACCTTTATTTTATACATGATCCCGCTCCTACAAAATCAACACAAGTTATTTTAAAACACTAACAATTGGGTTTCCTACCAAGAAACACCTTATTTAATGTCGTGGCACGGCGTGGAAGTGCTCTCAAGCATCTTCCAGGTACACCACTTCAATCAAAGAAATCTTCTGGCATTCTCCAAAATATAATTTCAAGCGTTGCCCATTCACCTTAAATGCAGGTCATTCTTGACCTTCAATCTCTATCGCACCATTTGTGAATACCGTGTCACTCTAAATGGTCGAGACCATTTGGACTTGAGCTTTCCGAAAAAAAGTCTAAGTCAGGAGTTATATAGCAACAACCAATCTCCCACCTTGAATTCTCTCTTAAGTATTTTAGCATCATGCCATTTCTACATCTTTTCCTTGAAAAGGGCTGAACTTTCATAAGCTCTGAATATGAATTCATCTAATTTGCTCCCCCTTGAGGTCTTTGTCAAGTCCAGATTTATAGCTTTCAATGTCCACAATGCTTTGTGCTCCAACTCAACAGGTAGATGGCAAGATTTACCAAAAACTAGTTGATATGGAGATATCCCAATAGGTGTTTTGTAAGCGCTCTGATGTGGCCATAGTGCGTCATCGAGCTTTCGAGACCAATCAGTTTTGTTGGCATTCACTGTCTTCCAGTTTGACACTTTGACCTGGCCACTTGTTTGGGGATGATATGGGGTTGCTACTTTGTATTTTACCCCATACTTGCTCAATGCAGTTGAGAACGACTTGTTACAAATGTGAGACACCCTATCACTAATAGTCGCCCTAGGATTGCCACATCTCACAAAGATGTAGCGTTTCAGAAATTGGACAATGTTTATTTCTTCATTGTTCGGAAGTTCAACATCCTCCACCCATTTGGAAACATATTATACAGCCACCAAGATATATTTTTATTTCAAAACTAGCTTACAAATTGGCCCATGAAATCGATTTTCGACACATCAAATAGCTCAACTTCTAAAATAGGAGTAAGGGGTAACTCGTGCCTTTTAGACATTCCACCTTGCTTCTGACATTGAGCGCATTTCCTAACAAATTCATGCACATCCTTGTAGAGGGATGGCCAGTAATATCCAATTTGGAGAACTTAAGCGACTATGCGCACACCACTATGGTGGCCTCCAATTGCAGCTGCATGACAAACATGGAGAATTCCTACCACTTCTTCTTCCGAACACACCTTCTAGTCTAGTTCATTCCAAAAGTACTTTCTAACGTCAAACATGAACCTCTTTTGTTGTTAGAAATTCAGCTCATTTGGCAGTAGTCCGCACACAATGTATTTAGCCGAATGTACGTACCAGGGAGTTTGTTTAAGAGATATTGCGAACATCTGTTCATCGGGGAAGGAATCACCTATGTCAACCTCAGGCTCATCACTCTCCTTTCTCCCCGGCCTCAATAAGTGGTCAACCATCTGATTTTCAGAACCTCTTCTATCTTTGACCTCAAAGTCTAATTCTTGTAATAGTAGCACCCACCTTATCAACCTTGGTTTTGCATCCTTCTTTGCCATCTAGTAATGGAGTGCAACATGATCAGTGTGAACGACTACTTTAGTGCCTAACAAGTATGCCCCGAATTTTTCAAACGCATAGACTACTGCAAGCAACTCTTGTTCAGTGACGGTATTGTTATGTTGAGCACTATTTAGAGTCTTGCTTGCAAAATAAATTGGGTGAAAATGTTTGTTGCATTTTCCCCCTTACCACCCCCAATGTTGTGCTACTAGCATCACACATTACTTTGAAAGATTCGGACCAATCAGGGCTGATAATGACCGGGATGGATACCAATTTCTCTTTCAAGCATTGAAATGCCGCCATACAAGTGTCATTAAAATAGAACTTCACTTCACTCTCCAAGAGTTTGCACATGGGGTGTGTAATCTTTGGGAAGTCTTTGATGAACCTCCAGTAGAACCCGACATGTCCCAAGAAGCTACGAATACCCTTCACTGAAAACGGCAGAGGTAGTTTCTCAATCATCTCAATTTTTGCCTTATCAACTTCCAATCCCTTTTGTGACACCTTGTGCCCAAGAACTATGTCTTCTTTCACCATGAAGTCGCATTTCTCCCAATTCAGTACAAGGTTTGTTTCAATGCATCTTTGGAGTACTTGCCCCAAGTGTGCTAAGCATTATTCAAATGTATCGCCTATGAATGAGAAGTCGTCCATGAATACCTTCATAGAGACTTCTACAATGTCTGCGGAAATGGATAACAGGCAATGCTGAAATGTTGTCGGGGCATTACATATCCATGAATGTCATTCTTTTAAATGCGAACCTTCCATAAGGGAAGGTGAAGGGGGTTTTCTCTTGGTCTTCTAGTGGAATAAAGATTTAGTTGTAATCGGCATACCCATCTAAAAAGCAGTACCAGCCTTTCTCTGATAGCCGGTAAGGCATTTGATCCATAAAGGGAATTGGAAAGTGATCATTTTCACTCCACGGATTGAGCTTTCGGTAAGCCATGCATACTCTCCACTCGCTCACCGGTCTTGTCGGCACAAGCTCCCCCTTTGCATTTGGGACTATGGTGATACCTCCCTTTTTCGGTACAGATTGCACCAGGCTTACCCACTTGATATCCACAATAGGGTAGATCACACCTGCGTCAAACCACATGATGATCTCCATTTTTACCAGTTCTTGCATTTGTGGATTCAATCTCCACTGATGCTCAACACTAGACTTACAATCATTATCAAGCTAAATTTTGTGAGCACAAATTCAGGAGGAATGCCCACTATATCAGTGATTGTCCATCCAATATCTTTTATATGTTTTCACAACACTTCAAGGAGCAATTCCACCTGCTATTCAAGCAAGTCAGCTGCAATGATCACTGATAAAGTGTTATTTGCCCCCAATAAAGCATATTGGAGATGGGATGGCAGTGCTTTCAATTCCTGATTAGGTGGTTTCTCTATTGATGGCTTTGCGGGAGGACCCTTTCTATTTTTAAAGTCAATATCAAATTTGATTGGAGTCTTTGAATATCCTCCTAATCCTGACAAGGTAGCTACTACTTCCTCATAGACCTAAACTTTGGATTCATCATAATTAGCTAGTACGAAGTCAAAGGGTTCATTCATGCACATCAAATGGCTTAACTAGCAACCGCTCCATCAATAACATCATTAGTAGACACCACATGAATATCACTTGGCTGTTTCATGGATTTACAAATATTAAAGGTTACTTAATCTACATTCACTAGAACCTTCAATTCTCCACTTTACACATCCACCAATGCTCTCCCGGTTGCCAAGAATGACTTTCCCAAAATAATGGGAATTCTGGCATCTATCTCACAATCTAAAATCACAAAATCAGCCAAAAAAATGAATCGATCGACCTTTACCAAGATGTCATAGAGTAGCCCCATAGGATGTTTGATTGATTGGTCCACCAATAGGAGTCTCATAGTGGTTGCTTTCAATTCACCGAACCCAAGTTGTTTGTATATCACATTGGGCATTAAGTTGAAGCTTTGCCCCAAATCACTTAAAGCTTTAGTGAAGTGGAGCATGCCAATGGTGCAAGGGATGGTGAAAGCCCTGGGATCTTCTCTCTTTTTGATCAACTCCTTAGTCATAATTGCCCTGCAACTATGGGAAACTTCAATTCTCTTAAAATGCAAGATCCTTTTCTTTGTGACTAGCTCTTTCATGAACTTGGCATATCCCAACATTTCCAACAATGCATCCACAAGGTGGAGGTTGATTGATAGTGTCTTGAACACCGACAAGAACTTCTTGAACTTCCCATTGTCATTCTTCTTTTTTAAGCGTTAATGAAATGGTGGAGGTATTTTGGGTAAAGGTTGAATGACTTTTGGAATTTGAACATGTTTTTCCACTTCCTTTTATGGTTCTTTGGCAAGGTTTTAATGGATAAATAACTCTTGTTCCTCCATGCCGTTATATTCTTCATTTCCCCCACATTACTTGTTTCCACCTTTCCACTATGAGTAACCACAGCCAGCCCTCTATCGTCATTTTCTACCATTATCTTTGGTTTCAATTGAGCTGATAATAAACTCTGTTGTCCTTCAACTATCTTGATGGCATCAACATGATAATTCACTTTACTGTTCAATGATGAAAAGTCATCGTTCATCCCTTTCAACAAATCATCTGATCAAGTATGTGTGACAACAAGTCGTTCACCTGGGAATTGGTTGCACTTGCTTTTGATTTTGGGCTTTCACTCGAGTTAGTATGGTTCTCCTCATAGTCATCTTCCCTTCTCCAATAATCATTTCGCTCGGCCCAATCTTGATAGTATCTCCTTTGTTCTTCTCCTTTATAATAGTTCCAACCTTGATTTCTACCTCGCTTTAGATAGCGTGGGTGGAAACCCTCCTAATATCTCTTGGAGTTCCAACCATGATTCTCCCCCGACCTTGAGTAACCGAAAGAAGAAACCTCCTCAACTCTAAACACTCCACATGTCCCCTTCATGTGCTCTTGTA
>JAJOOP010016757.1:0-16033 GCA_029582705.1 Solanum chacoense
GATGATGTCAAAAGGGTATATATGTCATCTAGTTAGAGTGAGAGATGTGGAGGTAGAACCACTGACTCTTTAATCTGTTCTGGTAGTAAATGAATTTATTGATGTGTTTCCTGAAGAGCCTCCAAGTTTACCCCCAGAATGAGAAGTAGAGTTTGGTATCGATTTAATTCCAAGCACTCAACCTATCTCTATTCCTCCGTATAGAATGGCCCCGACAGAATTACGTGAATTAAAGGAACAATTAAAGGACTTGTTAGAAAAGGGGTTTATAAGGCCTAGTGTATCCCTATAGGGTGCACCGATGTTATTTGTACGTAAGAAGGACGGCACATTGAGAATGTGTATCGACTACCGACAATTGAATAGAGTAACAATTAAGGATAAATTTCCCCTCCCGAGAATTGATGAATTGTTTGATCAGTTACAAGGTGCCAAGTGGTTTTCAAAAATTGACTTGAGATTAGGTTATCACCAAGTAAGGGTGAAGAAGAAGGATATACCCAAGACAGCTTTTCGAACACGGTATGGTCATTTCAAATTTCTCATTATGTCATTTGGTACAAATTCACCGGCAATTTTTATGGATTTGATGAATAGGGTGTTCAAGCCATTCTTGGATGTATTTGTGATAGTATTTATAGATTATATCTTGGTGTATTCAAGATCAGAAGAGGACCATGCAAATCACTTACGAAAGGTATTACAAGTTCTTCGTGATCGGCGGTTGTATGCCAAGTTCTCCAAATGTGAATTTTGGTTAAAATTAGTGGCATTCTTGGGTCATATTGTATCTGATGAAGGAATAAGGGTTGATTCACAAAAGATAGAGGCCGTGAAAGATTGGCCAAGACCAACAACACCCACAGAGGTTCGTAGCTTCCCAGGGTTGGCATGTTATTATAGAAGGTTCGTTGAAGGATTTTCTTCTATTTTTGCAGCTTTAACTAAGCTAACACACAAGGCAGCTAAATTTCAATGGAATGATGCATGTGAAAGAAGCTTACAAGAGTTGAAAAGTAGGCTAACTTCCACACCTGTATTAGTACTTTCGGAAGGTACATAGGGGTATGCAGTATATTGTGATGCTTCGGGGGTTGGTTTAGGATGTGTACTCATGCAGCATGGTAGAGTAATAGCTTATGCCTCAAGACAACTGCGGCCACATGAGAGAAACTACCCAACACATGATCTTGAAATAGCAGCGGTTGTATTTGCTTTAAAGATATGGCGCCACTATTTATATGGGGTTCACGTTGACATATATACAGACCATAAAAGTTTGTAATACATCTTCAAGTAGAAGGACCTGAATTTGAGGCAGCGAAGATGGTTAGAGCTAATAAAAGATTATGACATTGATATACTATACCATCCAGGGAAAGCAAACGTAGTAGTTGATGCTCTTAGTCGCAAGAAAATATCAAGTATTAATGATCAAACCGTGGAAAAAGAAGGGATGGTGAAGGATCTACATCAACTAGCTAGTTTGGGAGCTCATCTTGTTGAAACCCCAAAAGAAGGGATTGTAGTGCATTATGCGGCAGAATCTTCATTAGTAGTTGAGGTGAAAGAGAAGCAGTTCAAAGATCCTACTCTACAATGACTTAAGGAGAAGGTAAATCAAGGTATGACAAAGGAATTTGAGCTTACACAAGATGGAGTACTTTGTTGTCAAAACAGATTGTGTGTACCTAATGTTAATAGGCTAAGAAGGAGGATAATGACAAAAGCACATCATTTAAGATATTCCATCCATCCGGGATCAACTAAAATGTACCATGACTTGAAAGGAGTGTATTGGTAGGGGGACATCAAAAAGGACATTGTAGAATTTGTGGCTCAATGTCCAAACTGCCAGCGAGTCAATGTATAGCACCCAAAGCCAGGAGGTTATATGCAGTGTATGGAGCTTCCAACTTGGAAGTGGGACATGATCAACATGGATTTTGTCACTGGCTTGCCTCGCTCGTTTCATAAACTTGACTCCATATGTGTAATAGTTGATATACTCACCAAGTCAGCACATTTCTTGCCAGTTAAGACTGATTATACAACTGAAGAGTATGCAAAGTTATATATTGAGGAGGTAGTTCGGCTACAAGGGGTTCCAATCTCTATTATATCTGATCAAGAAGCTCAATTCACTGCAAAGTTTTGGAAATCATTCCAAAAGAGTTTGGGAACACAAGTGAATTTAAGTACAACCTTCCACCCTGAAACGGATGGTCAAGAAGAACGCACAATCCAAACACTTGAGGATATGCTTCGAGCTTGTGTCTTAGACTTCAAAGGTAGTTGGGATGATCATTTGCCACTTATTTAGTTTGCCTACAATAATAGTTATCATTCTAGTATCAAAATGGTACCTTATGAAGCTTTATATGGAAGGAAGTGCAGATCACCAATTGGCTGGTTTGAAGTAGGCGAAATTGGTTTATTTGGACCAGACCTTGTTCTTCAAGCTATGGAAAAAGTTAAGGTGATACAACAACGGCTAGCAACAACTCAAAGCCGACACAAATCATATGCAGATGTTAGAAGAAGAGGATTAGAATTTTCTATAGGAGATTGGGTGTTCTTGAAAGTTTTGCCAATGAAAGGGGTAATGATTTGAAGATGTACAAGTTACAGGGGATATCACCTATGAAGAAGTACCTATTGCTATTCTGGATCGTTAAATTAAAAAGCTAAGGAATAAAGAAATGGCTTCAATAAAGGTGCTTTGGAGGAACCACAAGTGGAAGAAGTAACGTGGGAATTTGAGGAAGCGATGAAATCCAAGTACCCTTATTTATTTGACCTTAAAGGGGAAGTCCAAGGTGCAGAATAGGGCCACTAATAGGTACGGAAGAAAGGGTATTTCTTATGTTGTTAACAGTTGATTTAAACTAAGGTTTGAACTTATTTAAGCTATCTGATTATGCTAGCATTCGAGGACGAATGTTCCTAAAGGGGGAGGATGTAATACCCCGTATTTTACGCGTACAAGTCCTACACATATGGAACTTGATTTAGCTTGGTGGTATAAGTAATGAACTTGATTTCCTAGAAGAATGGTGACAATAAAGAAGCTATAAGGGTAACTCCCGTACATTGCAATATTGCACGATTGAGTGAACGTCAAATTTTAGAAGTATTTAAATTCTAGATCGAAGGGCTATATGTAAGTCTAAAAGTTTAGGTGATCCAGTGTATATAAGCTTTGAGTTACACTAAGGAGATTACGCTCGGAAAACGAATAAAAGAATTGAGGTTCTTGTTGGACTTTATAAAGCTAGCAGATGTCACTTACTTGCTTAGCTCAAATGGTCTAGGTAGATGGAGAAGATTAGTTCATGCATTAGTGGGCTCACTTGAGGCCCAAATGAAATAAAAAGGAAAAAGGAATGGAGTTGAGGCCTCACACCAATCTGTCCAAGTCCAACTACTTGAGCCCAATAAAGACTAAGGCCCAAATTAATGGTATAATTCTGGCCCATGGCTTAATATTAGAAAGGGGAAAGTTTGCAACCCAAGATGAGTACATAAAGGGCCCATTTTGTGTATATATAATTCCAAGCAGGTGGATCACGTACTTGGACCAATTTGACAAATTAGTGGCTGATATTAAAACTTGAGAGGTGGGGAAAAGTAAGACCTTTATAATCCCCAAGTTGTTGGCCATTTCCTCACTTTTAAGAATAGATAAAAATCAGATTTCCCTCTAAGCTTCTCCTCTCTCTTTCAAAGCATAGCAGCAGCCACAAGTTTCCTAGGGTTCTTGGATAAACCCAAGCCCTTGCAAGGTAAGATAAGTGGAATTACTAATGGATTTAGCCTAATTATCTCATGGAATGCTACATAAACATGTTAATTAGTTAAGAACAAGTCGAGGACTACATCTGTCAAAAGTTTAATTGCTCACTTTCCTTTGTTATTGAGAGGATTTTCTCTTTTTCTTTGGCCTATGTGAAAGAAAGCTCAAGTTATTGAAGAGTTCAAATTAAAAGAAAACAGAGTTATAAGAATTAAGCTAAAGGGACTGCCCTGTCTTTGTCTTCTGTAAACACGAGTCTAAGTATGACATTTTAAGTGTATTGTTGATAAGAACTTATGGGATGATGATGGGAAACTATGGTTTCACGTCCTCTATTGTATGTTGGATTGTTAGGACTGTTTTTTGGGACAGGTTGATGTATAAACATATTGGGGACAACTTGCTTGATATCTGGAAAGGGTGTAAATTGTTGATATTGAAATATAGTTGTCTAGTGTACAAATGTAATAAAAGAAGGCGGGGATTGAAAGAACAACCTTAGTTTGGTAATTACGGGTTTACTGCCCGAGCATTATTATTGAGTGAGATTGGACTGCCTAAGTATGTTTAGTAACTACTAATACTAGTTTATCACCTACTCTATTATAGATAAGTATTGAAAACAAAGGAAGGTACTTCAAGGTGACTACAAGGTGGTAGAGCAACGTATATAAGGCTTTTCGATTTCCTATTAATTGGTATGAAATCTAGACTCGTCTTCGACACATAGAGGCAGCCTACCAGTTCCAACACGACTTATGACCTTGTTCTCACTCTTTAACATGTGTGCACGTTCCAATACATGTTCATTGTCAAATTTGTACATATACATTGAATACCCTCCATGAGTTCTCCTCTTAACTAATTAAGGTCCATATGTTATTTCAGCTCCTATGCATTTCACTAATTGTGTAACTACTCTCCACTTTGTTATTCTTGCATTATATGATTATTGCATGTACCTTGTTGACTACATAGTCCCACAACTCGAAAATTCTATGACCACCAAAAGAATCATCTCAAATTTAATGGAAAGATATTAAATGAATTTGTTTGTTGATGGGTGGTATCCCAGGGGTGGAAGAATCACCTAGCATGGGTCGATCAATATTGCGGGTGGTATCCCAGGTGTTAAAGGAAATCCTAGCATGGGCCAATCCCGATTTATATGTCTACCACTATCAGCTGGTCATTTATATTATATGTTTTGCATAGAGTGTAAAGTAAAGAATGATAAAGTAAACAAAAGAATGTAAAGTACCTGATTCCATAATATGAGAAAATGAGGTCTTGTATTCTTAGATTGGTATATGATTTCATTTAAGTTCTTATTTCACATACAGTACTTTATGCCTTACATACTCAGTTCATTCTCCCATACTGACGTCTCTCTCGGGGGACATGCAATTCATGCTGCAGGTACAAGAGCTAGTAGATCTCCCCAGTAGGAGAACAGGACATCCAGCAGCTATTGGTGAGCTCCAAGTTGATTAGGGGCTTTTCGAGTCTATAGCATGTATTTTGGTATTGTATAGTAGCTCAGTGTAAGGAGGGGACTGTCCCGACCTTAACCCCATAATGTTTTATCATTTAGAGGCTTTGTAGACTATGTATAGTGAAGTGTGGTTGTGCCTCATGTCTTAGACATCATGGTCCCAACGGCCAAGTCATGTGCACTTTCTTTTGGTTTGTTAATACTGTCTACTTTCATGAAACATGTTATCCACTATGGCAGCACCTTTGAATGTTCATAGATAGAGCATGATTAGAGGTTGGTCCTCCCGAGCCTTCTCGACAACGATTGTCGGTCCGCCTTAATGGGATTTTGGGTGTCACATAGTTATTCAAAGTTGTTTTAGATAGTTTGAGACAAGTGTAATAAAAATTCCTTTATGCTTTTATAAAGGCTTTGATTGAATGGAAATGTATTAAATTTCCGCACTTTTCTATTCTCTTATGTTATGATATGCTAAGTGGCTTACATAAAGCCCTTCGGGGTTCTATATGCCATGTTACATCTAGGGTATATCCCTGGGTCGTGACACCAACTCTTGACCGCGTCCATCTTTTTAAGATCTATCTCACTACCCTTACTAAAAACAATATGGCCAAGAGAAGCTACAGACCTTAACCAAAATTCACATTTGCTAAACATTGCAAAGAGTTGTTGGTCCTTGAGAATTTGCAACCCAATATCAAATGATTTATGTGGTCATCCTCACTTTTCCAATAAATCAGTATATCATCAATGCAAACAATTAGGAACCTATCTCGGAATTGTGTAAACACCCTATTCATCAAATTCATAAATGTCGCTAGAGCGATGAGTCTGAGATTTCGACTCATTTAGATTTTTGTTTCATAGTTTAGTGTCCTCAATACCTAATTTATGCTCTAAACGGATGTTAAAGTGTTGATTTGCAACAATGAAGGATAAGGAGCAAGGCAAGGAAATTAGCTGGTAAAAAGGAGCAAAAAAGCTGAAGAAGTTGAAGGAAGGCAATGTTGGTGATCGCCAAGACCACTCAGCGAGCTGTCGAATGGCTCTTTAACTCACCTAATGTTCCAGCGTACCAGACCTAGTGAATAACGTACTTGGAGATGGAAATGGACAGTTGTTGGATCGCCAAATGGATCAGTGACCTCAATCTTGATCGCTTAAAGTTACAAACCCCTGAGGATAAAAAGTCAAGGCAAACCGGCGATGGAATGGAGCAAAGGGGGCATCACCGACTTGGTCGGTAATGCTTGACTTACTTCGCCTAATGGTCCTGAAGGCAAAAATATGTGAAACTATAAATTGAAATTTCAAAAGCAGAAAAGGGAGTTTTTGGGAAGAATTATGAGAGTTTTGAGTTTTTCTTTGAGTTTTTGAAGCCTTTCCTAGTTTTTCGTTGTAGAACTTAGAGCTCTTGAGACTTGGTTTTTAGGACTTTTCATTTGGGTTTTTGAATTAAGCTGATTTGAAGCATTGTAGAGACTTGGGAATCATTACGTAGTTCATGGCTAACATAATTGGTAATTGTTTTTTCCTTTTTCTGATGTGTGGCTAAAACCCCAATTCTTGGGGTGTGATCATGTGATTATTAGCTTAATTAGCTGATGGACATTGTTATTTACTTATTTAAATGCTTAATTGAAATGGGTTTAATCGATAGTTGTGTATTAATTTATGAATTGTAGTTGCAAATGCAATTCTAATTGAGTGTTTTTGCTTTGCTTGAGAAAGAGGTTTTAGAACCATGGTTTTTGATTCATAATTGTAGTTATTGGGTTGATGTGGGTTTAGCTCGAGAGAGTGAATCCTAAAATCAATTTTACTTATCTAGCTCCAAAGAGTAGATAAATCAAGGTTTTGGGCTGTTTCTAGTCTTAAGCTTGTCGAGGTTCGAGAGAACTTGCTTGAATAATAATAGTTGTTCGAGAGAAAAATATTGCATCTTTAGTCTAGCCTACCCACTGAGATTTTGCTATTGTTAGTAAATTTCAATTACCCATATAGCGAAATTAGCCTATAATAGATCACATGCCCAAGAATTCCTCTCTACTTTGTGTTTCCCCCATTTTCGTAATTGTTTTAGTTGCTACTTGACAAACCAATTCCCTTATCTGACATTTGTGTCACCCCTTTTGATTTATCTAAATGTTCTCAATAATGTTTATTCCTGTAACTGATTAGACCACATTTATAACTTCATAACTGAATTCGAACTTGTACTGTTCCCTATGGGTTCGACCCCAACTCTTCGTTGGGTTTTATACTAGATTATGCTCGCCTACACCTAGTATTGGATGAGGTGTAGTTGAGCCTTATTAAAAATGGTGCCGCTGCCGGGGATGGTATTTATAATTCTCTTATTGAAGTTTACGTTGTGATCTTCTTGTGTTGTAGTTGAATGGACTTATCTTGTTTTTCGTTTGTTGTTCGCTGTTTTTTAACAAAGGACGAGGTGAGTTTGAATGGATGCCACGGTAGTCAACTTGTCCACAAAGATGACATCAGAAATTTGAGTGATGTCAATAACCTGATTTAATTGGGTGGTGTTGGTGCTATACGTTTACCACCAGTTCAGGGGAATGTTGTATTCCACGTGACTAGCACAATGTTGCAACTATTGCAAATGAAAGAATTATATGGAGGACTAGCTCATGAGAATCCCCATGATCATATTTGGAATTTTGTAAACGTATGTGATCCGTTCTCATTCAAGAACATCGCTCAAGAATTAGTCCGTCTCCAGTTGTTCCCCTTTTCTTTGATGGGGGAAGCTACCAAGTGCTTAGCTAATTTGCCGAGGAACTCCATTACCACTTGGGATGAACTTACTGTGGCATTCTTTGTAAGGTTCTTTCCCCCTTCAAGGATGATGGCATTAAGAGATAATATTCAAGGCTTCGTTTGGAGGGTGAACCACTCTATGAGACGTGGCTGAGATTTGAGAAATTGTTACCTTAATGTCTGAGTCATAGGCTTCCAAACAAAATGTTGTTACAACACTTCAATATGGTCTTGACTCGGTAAACAAAAGTGTTGCTGATCAACTTGTTCTAAGGGTATAATGCAACAACCTTTCGAAATAGCATCTAATCTCCTCCATGGGATGACCAAAATTAACAGAGCATGGTACACTCAAGAGGACCTGGTGTCTCCCATAATCTTTAGGATGACAAAAGAGCAGATCGAGAGGGACAATAAGAGAGACCAAAGTATGGCCAAAATGATGACTTAGCTGGATATTTTTTTGAAAAATGTGATGTGTAGTGGCTTTAAAAGTCTAAATGTTTTTGGTGTTAGTGGAATAAACCCTGAGGAAGCACACTTCAGGGCTCTATATAATGAAGAAGTGAATTTCCTTGCAAATCAAGGAGGAGGTTTCTATCCGAGCTATCCAAGGTCGGGTGGGAATTCCAGGTTCGAATAGAGAAAGGGATGATGGATGGAGAGACCGTGACAAAGAATGGCGTGATCATGGGGTTAATTTGAAGGAACATGATGGTGAAAAGGAAAGATACGTTCCACCCCATGAACGCCAAAAGCCAAAGAAGCAGAGGGCTGACCCGAAGAACTTTCTCACGGAAGACATGCTTGCACGCATTCTCAATAAGGTGGAAGGGTCGGAAAAAGGTTTGAAAGAAATGAAAGAGGATGTCTCCACACTCAATCAGACAATCACCTCTCACTCAGTGTCCATCAAACAATTGGAAACACAAATGGGTAAAATCTCATCTCATTTGAACCCAAGCCCAAAATGGGGGTCTACCAAGTGATACCTTGTCTAACCTGATAAATGAACCTTGAAAGCGTATCCACATCATGCCACGATGTTAAATAAGGAACTTTTTGGGAGGCAATCCAAGCTTTAATGCTTTTATTATTGTTGTTTGAATAACAAGTATTGAATGTGCAGGTTTAAAAGTTGAAATTTTGGGGAAATGACAACTAAGGCGAGCCAAAAGTCCAATCGGCGAGCCCGACTTGGATCGTCATTGGAACCACCTAGATTTCTAGAGGTTTTGTAAAACTCATTGAGAAAAATTCCCACTCGGTGGATAACCAAGTGGGTCGGCGACATAAATCACGTTCGCCGACTGGCACGCGAATTGAAGGGTCTTTAAAGCCAAACCATTTGAAAATTCAAAATCTCTTTATTTTCATTCTTTTCAACTTCTAAACTTTCACAACCGGTCTTACATGCTTCCGTATTGAATTTTAATTGCCTTTTTGTGTGGGAGTTTTTACTCAGGGAGGATTTTTGGATTCTTTGTTGTCTAGCTTTTCAAATATCGCCATACAAGGTTGGTTTTTCGATCCCCACTTTACAATTGGTTGTAATCAAATGCATTATCATTTTATAGTTGTTACTTGTGCTTGGTATTGTTTTGTGTGTCGTGTGGTAGTTTGTTTTCCCGTATTTAGTTGAAATTATGATTATTTGGCCTGTAATAGTAAATTCCCGTGTCGTTGATTGTTAAAATTGTTGGGTTGTGTTGAAATTGTTGTGGGTCTAGCGGGGTAAAGTTTGAGTAACCCTGAATTGTGCTAATTGTCAAATTTTTCCTAATGATAGAGAATTGACATCATTCATAAGGGCAAAAGACTTCAATTGGCCAATATTGGCCGAATAGGGGCAAGTCTGTGTACTCTGGAGGCATGGGTCTTACGTGTCTTAGTTGAATTTCATGATATGAGTGTTTAACTTTATTTTCTGGGCTGTGGATTAGATTTTGATATTCAGGTACAAAACAGGCAAGTTGGGCTACTTGGCGAGCTATGCCGAGCTCGCCGAATGGTTCGGCGGTTCGTCTAATATCCCCTAGATCGCCTTTTAATTCTCTTGCTTGTTTATATGAGTTCTATAACTTTCGGCAATATGCCTGAGCTCACCGAAAGTAACTTGTAATCGCCCTTCTACGCCTCTAATTTCTAAAATTGTTCTGCAACTTTCGGCAAGCTACTTCTAGTTCGTTGAAAGGTGTCGTCGATCCGCTGAATGGCCCTAGATATCGCAACTTGTCCTACATTTTTGCAGATTTCGTTCTGGAACCTTTGGCGAGCCCAACTTGGCTCGCCACAGGTTTTTGGTGACTCGTTGATCGATTCAGTGAGTCTTCCTGCAACTGTTATATTGATTTTTTTCTTAACTACATCTAACGTTTTCCATATTTTTTTACAGGTATGGCTAGACCCAAAGTCGCTGGTAGAAATTAACCCCCCTTGAAGAGGGCACGAGGATTAATTATAAATGAGGAAGTTGCTGCTTCTCGAGCCCCGACGAATAAATTTCCTCCAAGAAGCTGAAAGGGAAAGGGCAAGGGCCCTGTGCAGTCGACACCTGCGGAGGAGAGCTCCGACAATAAGGGTAACTACTTTACATACCTCACTCCATCCGGCAGTGAGGGTCAGTCTGAGGATAGTTATCTGGCATCCATTTCTGAGCCAAAAAAATGATCAACTCTTATAGGCTAAGAGAGCGGAGCTATTCTCCAAGGCAATGCATGATCCGTCTAGGATCTCAGTGCCTCCTACGCCTCATCCATCTCCAGATGCAGTTCCAGAGTAGATAGTGTTACAGGCGCTACCTATTCTAGGTTCTCTTCCCTGATCACTCAACAGGTTAAAATCCAAGGGTTCGAGGACTATTTTGGAAGAGAATAGTCTGTCTACCGATGGTGTGGTGGACAAATATCCTGAGGTATGAAACACCTTGAAGTTCCACAAATTTGAAGTTTTCACTAAACCCTGAGGCCCTTACATCCCTACTTGGGTCTTGGAATTTTAGTCTGCTTATGGGGAGCTGGCCCCTAAAGGAAAGAAGAAGGCCAACTTGTTTAAGCTGGTTGATGAGGTGATGGTTCGAGGCTGGAAGGTGAAGTGCAACTGCTCGAATATAAATGCAGTACTTGATTGTACTCGGGATTTCATGCATGATTACCCCAACTTGGTCAAGAAGAAGACCCTAGAGGATCTAAAGGGTTGGCTGGCACCCCTCCTCTCTCATGTTACTCATAGGTGGATCGAGGCAGGTGCACTGCTGGAGAAGAAGGACCTAAACATTGCTGCCAGATACTAGTTCGGGTTTATCAGCAACATTATAATGCCCTCCCAGAATGAGTCCATCCTCCTCCATCTGAAGGCTTTCTGTCTAGGGTCGATTATGGATCGACAAAGGTTGAATTTAGGGTTACTCTTCAAGCAAGAGATGGCCATGAGGGCCAAACAGGGCTAGTCCTCTCTTCCTTTCCCTGTACTGATCACTGAGCTATGTCGGTGGGATTGTGTTCCCATGGAAAAGAAGACGGATGTGGGGGTGACTCCCATCTCTTCTACTGACATCTGACGTATCGAGGCTGAGTACTTGAGAGATAAGGCCAACAAGAGGAGGTCTACACCAGCAGATACATCCCCGGAGGTTGATGTTGATATGGGGCTAATTGAGGACATCATGCCCCCTCAAGTCAGTACGCCTATAGGTACCGCTGGTCCTTCCACTGCTGCCTCCCTTAGTTCTACTGTTGCACCCCCTCCCTCTTCTTCTGTTGCTGCCTCCCAACCCCTATCACCCAGGACATGTTGTACAAGATGAGCCATCTGGCCCAATCTGCTGATGTGCGTGCCTCCTGAGTAGAGGTCGTTGTGCAAGAGAAGATAGAGCAGGCTATTGTTGTTGCCTTAGCTCCTATAAGGGCGGAGATGAGAGAGCACCGAGATTTGATTGATAGCCACAGGTTAGTTGTAGATGCCGTTACCGTGTGGGTTGAGGCTTACGAGTAGGGTCGGGGTGATTCTGCCACTATGACGGCCCTAAAGGCCGATGTTGCTGGTTTGAGAAAAGATGTAGAGATGTGTGTGTCTGGGGTCATTTTGTATTAGAACAATGATTATTGTGCTTTGTTTGTAGAAAATAGCCTTGGACGAGGTTGAGAGAGACAACAACTGAATTTCTGCAGAAGGAGCCATTTACGGAGGTGACCGATGGACCATAGGCCGAGTCACGCTCCGTAGGTTGGTGTTGTAGATGGATCATTAGGGAAGTTTTGACCAAGTGTGGAACCACAAAAGCCATTAACGGACCGTAGGTCGACCTACAGTTCGCCATGTACGTCCGTCATTTGTATCAAAAAAGTTTGAGTTCTAGTACCTAACATGGAGCCACAAGAGGGGACCCACGGACCGCAGGTCGACCAACACTCCATTCTGCAGGTCCGTCATTTGAATCTGAAAGTTGAACGGACCTACGAACCATAGGTCTATCCTGAGCCATGGAAGGGACCTACGGACCGTAGGTCGATCCATAGTCTGTAGGTCAGTCTAGTCGATTGAAGACGCGTCCAACAATTTTATTTTTTTTATTTCGTTTCCTTTTTGTTTGGCACTATTTCTTCTATAAATAGGGTATGTAAACCTCATTTTTGGGGGTTAGCTACTAGTATTAACTTTAGTTCTTGGTGTGTTCTTGTGAATTAACTTGCAAACAATAGTAATTTGATTTCCTATTTTCGGTTTATAAAGATATTTGCTTTGAATTTCAATTGGAGATTCTAGGTTTCTTCTATTCATTACGTAAGTTCATGAATTCTTCTCCTAAAAATATGAATTGTGTTCTTGCTATTATGGGTAACTAAATTCACAACTAGGGTTGTGGGAACCATGAGCGATTAACAAAGTATGAATAGTAACTAAGTAATTCTTGAATAGTGTTATTGTATGCAATGATAATTCTTTTGTCTAGAAGTCTTTTTAACGATGCTTAATATTAGAACTCACCTTGTTGCTACTTGCTGGACCAAAGAGGTAGTTAATAAGAAAACAATTATTAATATAGATTTGGTGTGATACTATCTAATATTCTAATGTCAATTGGTGCGAGGGTGAAAACTAAGCCATACACTGATATGATGTCTAATATGAGGTAAAGGTATGGGTTAGTAAATTATACACACGTTGCAGGACCAAGGTGCGGGGTGAAATTCTCTATTTGTCGGACCAAGGACTTAGAGTTACATAACCTACGACTTTGCATGTGATACACTAGCAAAGGATTACTATTACTAGGATTTCCGCGTTATGAGCTTATGGGAAACACATACACCCTAGTTTCTCTCACTCATTGATAACAACCAAAGTTTGAATTTTGCTCACTTGTTCTCTAAACTACAATCAGTTATTTGATACACAAAAACAACCCCCCTTTTACTTGTCTCGGAAATCAGTTGACTAAATGCATATAATCGTAAGTTAAGTTTAAGTCTAAACCATATTCCTCGTGGGATCGACCCTAACCTACAAGTTAGGTTCTTTACTTGATAACCATCGCTTGTACTTCTTTAGGGAGGTGTAATTTGAGCGTATCAAATTTTGGGGCCACTGTCGGGGAATAATGCTTTTAAATTAAGTTTAACTAATTATTGAACTTTAGTCAATTATTTCCTAATTTTACTTTTTCTTTTTTTTTTTTGTTTCTCTCAGGTTCTTACTCTAGTCTATGCCAAGTACACAGAGCCGAGGTGAACCACTGACTCCTTACGATCTAGAATTGAACAAAACTTTGCGAAGGATGAATAACCAACGAGGCCCAGTCAATCCTACTAGAGGAAATCTAGGTGATGGGGTTGAATTGCTGCCACCTAGGGTTGATAATGAGAATGCTGAGAATTATGGTTGCAATTTACTGGGAGATGCATTGAGGGTACAAAATCCACTAGTACCGAAGTTGCGTGATAACTATAGGGTTGACTTCAACACCTTTGAATTTGAAGGACATATTATTCGACCTCCTCTACCTCCGGGGGTACATTTGTGGTGACTAGAAGTCTAATACAGATGCTTACAACGAGGGGTTTGTTCTCTGGTTTGGCATCAGAAGATCAATATGGGACATGGCCAAGTTGAGCAGTGTTTACAAGAGTTGTGTGGGTCGACCGAAATTAGACATGAATGTCATTGGGTTGAGAGTATTCCCTTTATCATTGACCGATGATATTGCTATGTGGTTTACTCAGCTCCCATATAACTCGATTAACACATGGGATTAATTGCACAAGGTGTTCATGGCAAAGTTCTTCCCGGTATCAAAAAAGCTGAATCACAAAGATAAATTCAACAACTTTGTGGCACTACCTGTAGAGTCGGTGAGTAGTTCATGGGATAGGTTCACTGCATTCATAAGAGGTGTTCCAAATCACCGCTTTGATGATGAGTTACTGAAGGAATACTTCTACAGAGGTTAGGATGACAATAGCAAGGTTGTTCTTGATACTATCGCTTGGGGTTTATATGGTGAGTGTACTTTTGAGCAGATTGCTGAGAAATTAGAGAAAAGCTCTCGAAATAACAAAGCTTTGAGCACTAGAAAGTCAGACACTGGGAGGAGCACGTTTGCAGTCCAATCAACACCTAACCAATCTGCTGAGGACATTCGTGAGGAGATGGCTCAGATGAGGAACAAACTGGGGTTGGTGTTGAAGAATGTGAGTGGAGGTGCTGAAAAGGTAAATATTGTGAATTATTTGACTAGAAATCCACCACCAATTGAGCAGTGCTACTATGAAGAGGATAGTTATGTAGTGAATTATCAGACGGGGAATTTTCGAGCCAACGCACAAGGTTCCAATTCGGATAAGTGGTGCCAAGTTCAAGGAAACGAAGGTCAGAACTGTGGCAACTACAACCGAGAGGGTCAATATGTCTGGGATGGACACTACAACCACAACAACAACTACAACGGGAAAAACTATGGCAACAGAAATGATAGGGCTGGGCCGTATGTTCCTCATCAAAATTGGGAATCTGGTAATAGGGAAGCTAAGGGTAGTATGTCACGGATTGAGGATATGATGCAGAAGATGATGAAGAGGTTTGATTTGACTGATGAGAATGTGAAGGAGATGTGAAACGACTTGTCTGGTATTGGTCAAAAGGTTGATGCCCATGCAGTGTCTATCAAGCAACTTGAGCAATAGAAGAATCAATTGTCCACTATAGTAAACCCATGTCAGCCTGGCACACTTCCTAGCAACACCATCGAAAATCTGAAAAATGATGGGCATTGTATGGCAGTCACTACTCGAGGGGGTAAGTAGACCATTGATCCACCTATGCCGTCTATGGTTGAAGTTGAGGTTTGTAAATATGATGATGAGATCGAGGTTACTAGAGAGTTCGAGAATGCTACAGAGAACGAAGTGGAGATAACCAAGAAAGTTGGTCCCATGCCTAGACCTCCAGCTCCCTTCCCACGGAGGATAGTGAAGAAGAATCAAGAAAGGAAATACCGTGGGTTTATTAGTATGTTAAAGCAGCTTTCCATCAATGTTCTGTTGATAGAAGCTTTGGAGAAAATGTCTGGGTATGCGAAGTTTATGAAAGATTTGGTGACTAAAAAGCGGGACGTGAGTTTTGAAGATGATGATAGTTTACAACATTGTAGTGTTATTTCTACAAGGTCTCTTGTGCAGAAGAAAGAGGATTCTGGTGCCTTCACTATTCCGTATACCATCCGATTGCTACATTTTGTGAAGGCATTGTACGATTTGGGTGCTAGTATTAATCTGATGCCATTGTCTATTTACAAGAAATTGGTTTTAGGGGATCCAAAACCGACTGCGATGCGATTGCTCATGGTCGATAGAACTGTAAAGAGGGCCATTAGTGTGCTCCATGATGTACTAGTGAAAGTGGAGTCTTTTATCTTTCTTGCGGATTTTGGGATACTTTATTGTGAGGTTGATTTTGAGTTT
>JAJOOP010016758.1:0-22521 GCA_029582705.1 Solanum chacoense
AGCTTAAGCAAGTAGGTTGATTACTATGACAAATTATACTTTACTTACTCTATTTAGCCTCAAACCTCTTTCGAATATTGTCAAACCTATTTCAAACCTCACTACTCACATAGAACTAGTATATGCAAAATATGGGACGTTACAAATCTTCTCTCACCCTTACCCTAATCCTACACCAAGCGCCACTCCACTCGTATCTAGGGTTGTGCAAAAATTTAACTGACCAATAAATCGAATCGAAAAAGTGTTATTGGTTTATTTCTATAGGTCTACTGGATTAAAGGTTTTATAAAAAATTATCAGGTTATAGGTTCGGTGTTAGTTATTAATATTTGGTTATTGGGTAAACTGATAACCCATTAAGAGAGTAATAATTTACTACTTTTACCTACATAAATAATAAATATTAATTTAAATACCTTACTAGATACTGTCTTTTTTACTCTTGTTCGTTCTATATTTGGAAAATGATAAAAAAAGGAAATAAAAAGAAACAAACAGGTATGAATGCTATAATTGTAAATCACGATCGAATCTATGGAAGCATTGGTTTGTACATTCCTCTTAGTCTCGACTCTAGGGATAATTTTTTTCGCTATCTTTTTTCGAGAACCACCTAAAGTTCCAACTAAAAATAACTAAAAGGGTGGCACTAATGGTACGTAAATGTAACTCATCGTTCAAACAACTATTCAGATTTCCTAGAGCTCCTCGTAGGGCTTGTTGGAAAACTCGTTGTCGGACTTGACTAATCGCTCTTTGCCATTTAACCTTCAATTCATACTTCATAGTGACTTTGGGTTCACAATATCACATTATACAAAACATCAAAACCTAAAGTAAGAAACAAATTCCTCTTAATTTCTCTTCAAGTTATACTTGTACAATTTTTTTATGTTAGTTATTATTGGTTCTATGCTATGATCATTTGTAAAGTTACTTTATTGTCTAGTCGCGTCAATGTTTTTTGAAAACTAATATATTTGTTTTATAAGTATTTTCTTATTGATTAAACAAAAATCCGGACCATTAAGTACTAAAATGATAAGCCAAAAACTGATAAAAATATCTTATTAGTTTGGTTGTTGGTTTAGTGTATTTAAAAACAATAAACGTGATAATAGATAAAATCAAACCGACCAATGCACACCCCTAGACTCGCATCACACATAACTTCGAACGGTTGTTTCCAATACGGTTAAATAATAATTGGTGCATAAGTACACTTCTCTTTTAACCCTTCACACACTTTTAGACAAGAATCATTAAACTTGAACTTTGTGCCCTTTTCAAGCAATTTGCACAATGGGTGCACTATTTCAAAGAAATCTTTGATAAATCTTCGATAAAAACTGGCATGTCCCAGAAAGATTCTAACACCTTTTACAGAGATAGGTAGGGGCAACTTTTCAATCACTTCAATTTTTTCTTTATCAACCTCAATACCTTTGTGAGAGATCTGGTGACCCAAAATATTGCCCTCTATCACCATAAAGTGACACTTCTCCCAATTTAGCACAAAATTGCATTCCTCGTAGTGTTACAAAACATCACCTAAATGAGCCAAACAGTCATCAAATGAGTCATCAACCACAAAAAAATCATCCATAAATACCTCAATACTATCTTCCACCATATATGGAAAGATAGATGTCATGCAACGCTGAAAAGTCACTGGTGCATTACACAACCTGAATGATATCCTTTCGAAAACAAAAGTCCAATAGAAGCAAGTGAAAGTAAATTTCTCTTGATCTTCTGGCAGTATAGAGATTTGATTGTATCCCCAATAACCATCTAATACGACAATCTAATATTCGGTCCACTAACGACATTGAGAATTTATCTTTCTCTGTCCGTGCATTAAATTTGCAATAATCCGTACATACTCTCTAACCAGTAACTGGCCTCATTGACAAGTTCATTCTTTGCATTAGGAACCACAGTGATTCCACCCTTCTTAGGCACGTTTTGAACCAGACTCAAGTAATTATTGTTTGCAATCAGATAAACTACTCCAGCTCCTAACAACTTGATAATCTCTTTCTTCATAATTTCTTGCATCGGTGGTTTTAGTTTCCTCTAGTGCTCAATACTTTGTTTACAATCGGGCATGAGTTCGATTTTATATGAGAATATTCCCGGTGGAATACCTATAATGTCAGCAATCGCCAATCTTATCGCTCTTTCAAAATGCCTCGACATAGATATCAAAGCCTTGACTGTCCGTTCATTTAGATCCGCAACAATAATGACTAGCCAAGTATTATTTTAGACCAAGAACAAATACCGCAAACCAGATGGAATAGTCTTTAGTTCAAACATTAGAGGCACATCAATATATTTTTTTGCTGCTGGAGTTTCTCTATTTTTCATTTCCAAGTCAAGCTTATTTGGTGTGTGACGAAAATATTCAACCCTATCAAGTGCAACAACTAACTCATCATAATCCTCAATTTCTCTCTATCAAAATTCATGATCACAACCGCTAATACTTCAATACCTAATCTCTCTTCATTTAACACCTGTGATTGCTCCTCTGTAGTCAAATTCACTGTGGACACCAATTAAAGATCACTTTGATGCTTCATTGATTTGTAGATAATGAATGTTACTTGTTCATTATTCAATAAGAATTACCTCTGCCCTTTCTTCATGTCAACTAAAGTACTTTTACTACAATGGAATTTTCTTCCTAAAATTATAGAAACTTCAATTCAACCCCGTTGTCTAAAATCACAAAATCCACCAAAAATATGAAAGCCTCAACTTTGAATAGAACATCTTGTAGAATCCCAATTGGTTTCTTCACAATATGATCATCACAATTAGCCGCATTACAGTCAATTTAGGGGCTCCCAAACCTAACTTCTTGAACACATATAGTGCCATCAGGTATAAGCTAGCACCCAAGTCAAATAGGGCCTTAACGAAAGTGTAAAATGCCAAAAGTACATGGAATAGTAAATGCTCCAAATCCTCCTTCTTTTGCACTAAAGATATAGTAGTAATGGCACTACAATGTTGTAACTTATCATCCCCTTCAAAACTGACGGCCCTCTTCTTGGTCACTAGATCTTTCATAAACTTACAATAGCCCAACATTTATTCTAGTACTTCAATCAAAGGAACATTTGTCGAGAGTTGTTTCAACATAGAAATGAACTTACGATATTTTCCTTCCTTAGTTTTCTTGACCAATCTCTCAGGGAAAGGAGGCTGAGGTCTGGGCATCAGAATTATCTTTCAAGTAAATTCCTCTTCTTTATAACTTTGATTTTATGGTGTTCTACTTCTTCGATTGCAGCCTCTTCCTGGTCCTTAGCATTTTCCACCTCAGCTATCATAGGAGGGTTTATAGTATTTATACCAGCTCGGGTAGTGACTACCATGCATTGTCCATCATTCTTGGCATTTCTGACAGTATTGTTGGGAACTGTTTCTTATTGGCGTGTATTTACACTTGAAGATAATTAACTCAATTGTCGCTCATTCGGTTTAATGGACACTACATGTGAATCTATCTTTTTCCTTATGCTAGCTATATAAATCAGTACACATCTCTTTCACATTTTTATCTGTTGAGTCAATCTTTTTTATCATCTTAGACATTAATCCTCAATGCAATTCAAACTTGATCCTCCATCTCAATTTCCTCGTGGAGCATATGGACAACTCTTATCATTTAGTTTATCATACCTATTCTTGTTATAGTTATTATCATAATTATAGTGCCCTCTGCGGTTGTAATTGTTGTAGTTCTAACGTTGATTTCCTTGACCTTGGTGCCAATTATCTCGATTGGATGCTTGGGCATTAGTCAAGAAACCCCATGTCTACTTCTTCACGAAATTAGTATCTTCTTCACAATCATACTCATCATGCAGCGGTTCTATATTCTTGTAGTTGATTTCATTAACTATCTCAACACCCGCACCCAAATGTTTTAACACCAACCCAACCTCTCTTTTCAGTTGTACCACCTTTTAACGCATATCTTCACTCGCCTGATCATGAGTAGCATTTATTGAAAAAGATCTACTTTCAGTAGCTTAAGTTCTAGTGCTTTATAACTTATTATTCATTGAAATCTTTGCTAGCTTCTCTGAAATCTCTTAAAATGTGTTAGCTATGTATGATCTTTTAGTGATAATAGCTAATATTGCCTTTCTATTGTCATCCAACCCTCTGTAAAAGTACTTCTTGAGTTATTCATCATAAATATGATGGTTCGATACACTTCTCATGAAATATGTAAATATGTCCTAGGTATCACTAACCAACTCCCCAGGTAATGGCACAAAGTTGTTGAATATAATCTAAAAGATTCAAGTTCTTAGACAACATGAAATATTTTTCCACGAACACTTTGCGCACCTCCTCCCATGTAGTAATTGACTTATATGGAAGATTATATTGCCACATGGTAGAAATGCCCATCAATGATAATGAAAATACACGTAACCCAATTGCATCCATATCTAAGTCTGGCCTTCCCACACTACTCTCACATATACTGATGACTTTACTCAAATGAGCATATGGATCTTTGGATTTCATGCTATGAAATAACCCTGTGGTTGTAAGAATTTAAATCAGATTGCTAGCAACAAGAAACATATCCCCGTGTGGTAGTGGAGATACAGCTATTGCACCCATTGATACAACAACATTATGATTAACCCTATAATTACATCACACATCAGGTGACTATTGATCTTGCACTATTGTAAGGTTATTCGGGTTATTTCCTGGTACCTTCACCACTTTTGTAATTTGAACTCCACAGTTATCCTCTTGATCCGCTAAGATTCGATCATCATTCAGTCCTAGAATACGTTCACATCCGACCATTTTTCATAGAGTCTTGCGTAGATCTAGATTATAATGGTTAAGGGGATTACATTTACTCCATGTACTTGGCATACACTTAAAAAAAACCTGTAAAAACCAGAAAAAAATGAAATGTAAATCATGAAACAATTAACTAATAGTGCAATAAAAAAATGGTCTAATCCAAAAGACTCATTCCCTGGATGGGGCGCAAAAATTTGATACACCCAATAACACCTCCCAAAAGAAGTATAAGTGTTCATTGTTCAAATACAGAACCTCATAGAGGTTAGGGTCGATCCCACGAGGAACGAGGTATAAACATAGGAAAATTAATGGTTGATTGTACTTTTAGTTTGATTATTTACGTACACGGGGGGGGGGGCTCTGTAACACAAAATATTAATTAATTGACCTCGTTACAAGTAACCAAGTAAACATGATTTAGTATTTTGTAAAGTCAATCGAAGATGATACTAGAGTATATATGTTCTCTGTAAGTTCTTAATGTAGTAAATCTTATAATAGTAACAATATCTAGTGTTTAACATGCAAAGTGGGTAAGTTAGGTATCTCCTAAGTGATTGGTCATCCAAATAGGAAATTTTACCATGCAACTTGGTCGTTCTATGAGTGTGTGCTTATCTAACCCTTACCCTTTACCCCAGATTAGCCTTTACATGTATGGTTGAAGCTATTGGAATGTAGATTGTCACGCGAAATCTCTATTGTTTAATCTATTTTCTCATTTGTTACTTCCTTGGTCAGCCAAGTATGAATAAGGCAAGTTTTAATGTTGCACACCATTAAAAATCAATCAAAATAGAGAGATCAACATTATATTTAAAAATACTATTCAAGAATTACTAATTATTAGGTCTATATTGTTAATTTCTCATTGTTACCACAACCATAGTTGCTAATTTAGCTACTCATGCCTGAGTTATAACGATTCATAACAAGTTTTTTAAAATAAATTATGAACTTACAATTATAGAAGATGAAATCCAGAATACTGAATAGACAAACTAAAGTTATATTATAAACCGATGCTTGAAGAAATAAATGGACAAAGTGTTAAAAAAATAAATCTCAAAGCCAAACACAAAGTATCGAATTCTCTAATTCTCAAGAAAACATAAAATAAAACAAATATTTGCATACATCTAATCCTAAATAAAGTCAAAAAAGGAAACATAGGAAAATTAGACTTGGCAGTCAAACCTACAACTTGGTCTTATGAATTGTGGGAAATCCTATTGTTCGTAGAGATTTTCCGTCAAATAGCATGTTCACTTCTTAACTTTTTAAGTTTTGTAATACCCCGGAACCTAGTAGACTAAACTAGACCTTTACGTAAGGGTTTTAAAGTTTGAAGCAAATGTTAAAATTGTGAAATTTTAAACACCCCGTAATCTAGTTGGCTAACCTAGGACTTAGTGTGTGGGGTGGTCAAGTCTATGTTGGGGGGAAATGGCCTAAGGGACCTAGGATTCACTAGGGAAAAACCTTTTCTCCCCCAAGCCAACTTGGCGAGGGGCTGCATGGTCGCCCAAGTGACTTGGTGAGGTGCCAAAGTGCACTTGTGGTCGCCTAGTGGGCTGTCCCATTAGACTAGCTACTGGAAGTTTGTGCGAGCCAAGTCGGGGTTCACTGGTTGGTTTGGCACATCGCCAAGCTTCCTCCCCCTTCGCCTAAGTGGCCTTCTCCACTTATTGAGCTTCTGGAAAATTTGGCGGACTAGGAGTCCACTTGGCTAGTCGCCAAGTGCCCTTGGAGAGCCAAATCGGGCATGGTTGGCAGCTTTGGAGTTAAAGACGTAGGGGTCTTTATTTATTTCCCTAAATTTATACTACATTGATTTATTCTTCCCTAGTAAAGTATATAAGATTTTTAGACTCAAGTTTCCCTCAATTAAGTAATTCTCCCTAGAATCCTAAGAAAACGCAACTTCATCCCCTCCAAAGAAAATTCTTTCTCTAGAAAACTCAAGACTTGAAGAAGAAGATAGAGCTTGGAGCTTAGGTCAAGGACAAGACTCCATTGTTTCAAGCTTGTGTAAAGGCTTTGAACAAGGTATGTTAGCCTATTCATCTATGTGTTTTTTCACCCATAGAGCCCCCTAGAATTCCCCAATTGATGAAGAAAATTCCCAATTCAATTTAGGGTTTCTTCAATGTTGTGGGTTATGTTGTATGTAGACCCAATTGAGTGGGTATCCATGGATTGTAGTTGATTTAGCATTGAATTATGATATTATGATGAATTTCTATGTTTCCATGGTTAACCCTATTCTAATTGAAGAAATTGAAGAATGTGCATTTATGCCTTGTGAAATTGAGCATTTCATAAGTAATTTCCTCGAATTAATGTCATGTATATCAATTGTTCAATAATAGAAGAATGTGAACATGAACTGAATTAGATTAGAATATATTTTATGGTTCATGATTAGTAATGACCTAGATTGGGGCTATATGATGAATTATAACTAGAATTACTTAAACATGAAGCTTATGACTAGAATGTCTAAAGATCTAGATATGTATGTAGAATGTGAAAGGTCTTCTTACATAGAATGATTCTAGGTTGAAAATCTAATCACCTAAAATGAATAAAAACATGTAAGACTAGAATAGCTTAAAGTTGGGATGTAAGAACTCTTCATGTATATCTTGACATGGTAAGACAAAACCTTCTCATGGTAGCTTAGGATTGAGGACCTATACTCGCCTAAGGGTAGTTTGAATTAGCATTGTAAGATGATTTCATGATAGCTTGAGTTAGTAGAAGTCATGGTAGCTTAGGATTGAGGACATATACTCTCCTAAGGGTAGCTTGAACTAACACTGTAGAATGTCTTCATGATAGCATGACTTGGTTAGGCCAAGACTATTTCATGGTAGCTTACGATAGAGAAGCCATACTTTCCTAAGGGTAGCGTGCATTAGCATCAAAGAATGTTTGCAAGGTAGCTAGGATTGGATACTTTTATCCTTCCTTGAATAGCTTGGACTTGCTTGATAGTATGTCCTCCATGATAGCTTGACTTAGCATAATGTAGTCATGTTAGCTAGATGATTTTCTTGGTCTAGCCTAGTAGGGTGCTATTCCTTGGTAGCCTTTAATTGATAACTTGTAATAAATCATGTGTAATGTATTGCCTTGTACTAAGAAAATAAGTACCTTAAATGAGTAGAGGCAAATAGTCCCAAACTAGTGATTATGTATGATAGCCTAAGGTGGTAATTAGTATGAACGGTAGTATGGCAAGCCATTCATGCATTGCACAAATATGACTTGAAGCTACTTATGAAGTGTTGTCTATATGATGTGTGCTTAGCTTGGGTTGTTACAATAGATGCCTTGCATGATATGATTGACTAAGGATGATAGTTCCCTTATCTATATGAAGTAAGCTAAGAATGAGACCAAATGAATGGTAAGTATGACTAAGGTGACTTCAAGGTTATGCTTAGCGTGAATGGTATTATGGGATCCCCTTCATGCACTGCACTAGTGTGGTTTGAGATTAATTAGAAGTATAGTACTCTTATGATATGAAAGCCTAACACTTGACTATGTATATAGACTATGATTAGGAAGACCAAAAAGGGATACTTAGCTTGGATGGTATTATGGGATGCGATTCATGCATTGCACAAGTATGCTTTGAGGTCACTTGAGAAGTAGTTCACTTATGACATGCAAGACTAAGGGTTGAATAAGGCTTATATGATGCTTAGGTTGGAGACCTTGCTTATGCTTATGATATTGTCTACTATACTTATAGTTGATGTTCCATGAAGTATTTCTTACGCTTACAGATTATGTCTCATGTTGACTAATCCTTATGATATGCTCTTATGATGTTTTGCTAGCTAACATATTTAGTACATCTTGTACTAACGCATACTTTTCCTAGATTCTCATCAAATGTAGGGTTCGGAGATTTGAGTTCCTATCTTGAGGCAAAGTCTCTAAAGAGTAATGGAGTGATGATTTGGTGAGTCCTCATGGCTTGGAGGACAAAAGCCATTATTTCCTTTATGTCTTTTATTTTCATGTTGAGGCTATTGTATGGGCTGTGTTGCAAGACTTTTTATTCAAAGTTTAGTTTAGATGGTTGAGACAAAATGTGTAGTAAGACTTCCGCTTGCTTTTATGAAATACTTCGATTTTATGGATAAAGTTCTTTTAAAAATTTATGTACTTTTCTATTATCTTATGTTATGATATGCTAAGGGCTTGTGTGAGACCCCTTCGGAGTCAAGTACACCATGTTACATCTAGGGTGTACCCCTGGGTCGTGACAAACTTGGTAATCAGAGCACAAGGTTTAGAATGGTTCTAGGATTGTCTTAAACCACGTCTAGTAGAGTATTGTTCATAAATGTGAAGCACATCACTTTTATGAATAAGTGGCTGTTGGATGTTTACGAAATCTCACTTCTTCATTCTTTAAGTCATGCCATAGAGTTTGGATCTAGTAGGTCCTTCTTCTAATCTATAGCCGATGGTTTTTCAGGGTATGGCTAATACAAGGGTGAATGCTAGGAGAGATGAGGAAGGTAATGTGGAGCAAGAGGTTCTTCTCCAAGTTCCACATCAAGCTCCTCCTGAAGCTCCAATTGATCCTCCGGATATGATGAATATGAAGATTAGGTCGGCTCTTCTAATATTTTCCCAAGCAATGACGGCACAAGTGAATAGGGAGGTGGTAACTCCGGCAAACCCAATAAGTGGGGTGGCTGCTTCTAGAGTGAGAGAGTTTTTGAGGATGAACCCTCCGGAGTTTAGTGGCTCCAAAATGGAAAAGGATCCTAATGGGTTTATAGGGGAGGTTTATAAGGCGCTAGCGATCATGGGAGTGACTACAGTAGAAAAAGTGGAACTAGCCGCTTATCAATTGAGGAATGTTTCTCAAATATGGTATGAACAATGGTAAGATGGTAGGCCGGTAGAAGCAGGTCCCATTTATTGGGAGTTGTTTAAGAAGGAATTTCTTGATAGGTTCTTTCCCCGAGAGTTGAGAAAGCTAAAGTGGAAGAGTTAATCAACCTTAAGCAAGGTAGTATGAGTGTTAAGAAGTATTCCTTGAAATTTACTCGATTGTCTAAGTATGCTCCATCTATGCGGCGAGTCTAAGGGATATGATGAGTAGGTTTTTGATGTGGGTGTCCTCCATAGTAGCAAAAAAATGTCGTACGACAATGCTCCATGATGATATGGATATCTCACGTCTTATGGTGTATGCTCAACAAATGCAGGAAGATAAACTCCTGGAGGAAGAATCTAGGGAGAAGTAGAGGTCTAGGATGGATAATGATAAGTCTTTTCATGATGGGTCCGATGGACATGGTCGTTCTAGCGATCGACAAAAGCTTTATGGACATGTCCCTTCTAATGCTCCTAAGTATAAGGATGAGAGGGTGTCTACCCCTAGGCCACAAGGGATTAGTAATGAGTCTCTATGGTCTACTTGTGCTAGGTGTGGTAAGAGACATGAGGGTAGGTGTTTGACCATTAGAGAAGGCAGCTTTAGTTGTGGTGAGAGTGGCCACAAGATCAAAGATTGTCCAAAGGCAAAGGCTACAAAAAGAGAGGGTAAGAAAGTTCCCACTAGTGGTATAAATCTGGAGCCTCAAAAGAAGAATAGGTTTTATGTTCTCCAATCTAGAGAAGATCAAGAGTGACCCCCTTATGTTGCTACCGTTATATGTTTTATGCTTTAGTAAATTCTGGATTTCTTGTCTTTTGTGACTTGCTATGTTGGACTTCGAAGTTGTCCTTAGTATGAATAATGTTTAGAAGAATTTGTATAGGCTTACTCCCAAGGAGGAGATGGTGTGCCTATATAGCAAGGTTATTGTGTGTTTATGTGTTTCTTTGATTTCCCTATATGCATTGTTTTGCCTCATGTTGTAGTGCATTTGCATAGATTTTCATATAGACTTCATAAGATGAACTAATGAGCATGTCTTAGTTTTGAGTTGAAAGATTCCTCCTTGAATAAACGCTTTTTGAGAGTAAATTGCATTTATGCTCCATGAGTGTATAATTGAGCATGCTTTAGCTAGACGATGTTAGTTCCTCTTCGAATATGAGTAGATATAGAATTTCATGCATTTTGGGTTGGTAGAGGTAGTTCCTACGCCCTTGTGATGCATTGAGTATGTTTAGCTTGGAGTTGAAGTTTTCCTCCTTGGTTGTGTGCATTTAGATGTATTGCATGCGTGATGGGCTACTAGTCTAGATTCTCTCCTTTAAGAAGTGTTTATAATCCTCATTTAAAGATGAATGATCCTAAGGGGGGACATATTGTAGTACCCCAGAAACTGTAGACTAAACTAGAGCTCTACATAAAGGTTTCAAAGTTTGAAGCAAGGGTTAGAATGGTGAAATATTAAACACACCGTAATCTAGTATGCTAACCAAGGACTTAGTGTATGGGGTGGTCAAGTCTTGATTGGGTGCAAGGTCCTTGATTTACAAGGGAAAAACCTAGTCTCCCACAAGCCAACTTGGTGAGGGGCATCATGGTCACCCAAGTGACTTGGCGAGGTGCCAAAGTGCACTTGGGGTCGCCAAGTGGGCAGTCCCCTTGGCCTAGCTACTTGAATTTTGTGTGAGCCAAGTTGGGGCTCGCCGGTTGGTTTGGCGTATCACCAAGCTGCCTCCCCATCGCCTAAGTTCCCTACTCCACTTAGTGAGCTGCGTAAAAATTTGGCGGACCAAGGGTCCACTTGGTGAGCCAAATCGTGCATGGTTGACAGCTTTGGAGTTAAAGACTTAGGGGTCTTTAGTTATTTCCCTAAATTGATACTACATTGATTTATTCTTCCCTATTAAAGTATACAAACTTTTTAGATTCAAGTTTCCCGCAATTAAGTCATTCTCCCTAGAATACAAACAAAACCTAACTTCATCCCCTCTAAAGAAATTTATGTCTTCAGAAAACATAAGACTTGAAGAAGAAGATAGAGCTTGGAGCTTAGGTCAAGAACAAGAATCCATCGTTTCAAGCTTGTGTAAGGGCTTTGAACAAGGTATGTTAGCGTATTCATCTATGGGTTCTTCCTCCCATAGAGCCCACCTAGAATTCCTCTATTTGATGAAGAAAATCTCCAATTCAAGTTAGGGTTTCTTTAATGTTATGGGTTATGGGTTATGTTGTATGTAGACCCAATTGAGTGGGTATTGATGGATTATGATTGATTTAGCATTGAATTATGATATTATGATGAATTTCTATGTTTCCATGGTTAACCCTAATCTAATTGAAGAAATTAAAGAATCTGGGTTTTTGCCTTGCGAAGTAAAATTGAGGATTTCATAAGTGATCTCCAAGAATTAATGTCATGTATAGCAGTTGTTCAATAATAGATGTATGTGAACATGAACTGAATTAGAATATAATATATGTGATGGATGATGATTAGTAATGACCTAGATTGGGGATATATGATGAATTATAACTAGAATTACTTAAAGATGAAGCTTATGACTAGAATATCTAGAGATCTAGATATGTATGTAGAATGTGAAAAGTCTTCTCACATAGAATGATTCTAGGTTGTAAAGCTAATCACCTAAAATGAATCAAAACATTTTATTAGACTAGAATTTGAAGTTGTGATGTAAGAAATCTTCATATATAGCTTGACTTGGTAAGACAAAATCATCTCATGGTAGCTTAGGATTGAGGACATATACTCTCCTAAGGGTAGCTTAAATTAGCATTGTAAGATGCTTTCATGATAGCTTGAGTTAGTAGTAGTCGTAGTAGCTTAGCATTGAGGACATATACTATCCTAAGGGTAACTTGAACTAGCATTGTAGAATTCCTTCATGATAGCATGACTTGGTTAGGCCAAGACCATTTCGTGGTAGCTTAGGATAGAGAAACCATACTCTCCTAAGGGTAGCTTACATTAACATCAAAAAATGTTTGCATGGTAGCTAGAATGGGACACATGTATCCTTCCTTGAATAGCTTGGACTTACATGATAGTATGCCCTCCATGATAGATTGACTTAACATAATATAGTCATGGTAGCTAGATGATTTGCTTGGTCTAGCCTAGTAGAGTGCAATTTCTTGGTAGTCTTAAATTGATAACTTGTTATCATTCATGTGTAATGTATTGCCTTGTACTAAGAAAAAAAGTACCTTATATGTGTAGAGGCAAATAGTAAAGACGGACTAGTCCCAAACTAGTGAGTATGTATGATTGCCTAAGGTGGTACTTAGTATGAATGGTAGTATGAGATGCCATTCATGCATTGCACAAGTAATACTTGAAGCTACTTATGAATTGTTCTCTATATGATGTAACAGCTTGGGTTGTTGCTATAGATGCCTTCCATGATATGATTGACTAAGGATGATAATTCCTTTGTCTGTATGAAGTAAGCTAAGAATGAGACCAAATGAATGATAAGTATGACTAAGGTGACTTCGAGGTTATGCTTAGTGTGAATGTTATTATGGGATGCCCTTCATGCATTGCACAAGTGTGCTTTGAGGTTACTTAGGAGTATAGTACTCTTATGATATGAAAGCGTAAGACTTGACTATGTATATAGACTATGATTAAGATGACCAAAAAGGGATACTTAGCATGGATGGTATTATGGGATGCTATTCATGCATTGCACAAGTATGCTTTGAGGCCACTTGAGAAGTAGTTCACTTATGAAATGCAAGACTAAGGGTTGAATAAGGCGTATATGATGCTTAGGTTGGAGACCTTGCATGTGCTTATGATATTGTCTCTTATACTTATAGTTGATGTTTCATGAAGTATTTCTTACGCTTACGAATTATTTCTCATGTTGACTAACGCATATGATATGCTCTTATGATGTTATACTATCTTAACATATTTAGTACATCTGTACTAACACATACTTTGCCTACATTCTCATCAAATGTAGGGTTCAGAGATTTGAGTTCCTATCTTGAGACTAAGTGTCTAAGGAGCAAACGAGTAAAGATTTGGTGAGTCCTCATCACTTCGAGGACAAAAGCCACTATTTCCGTTATGTATTTTATTTTCATGTTGAGACTATTGTATGGGCTATGACCCAAGACATTTTATTCAAATTTGAATTTAGATGGTTGAGACAAAAGTGTAGTAAGACTTCCGCTTGCTTTTATGAAAGATTTCGATTGTATAGATAGAGTTTTTTAAAACTTTCCGTACTTTTCTATTATCTTATGTTATGATATGCTAAGGACTTGGATGAACTCCTTAGGGGTCAATTACCCCATGTTACATCTAGGGTGTAACCCTGGGTCCTGACAACTTTTCTACGGGTATACTCTATGACCCATAAAACTTTGGATGACCTGTCATGGCATCTCGTGGTTTCAATTACTAGACTCAATTCTTAGATTTTCCTGTCACTCTTACCTACGACTCGTAGAAATTTCTACAGCTCATGTCTGGTCTTTTCATTTAATACTTAGCCCCAAATCTAACTACTTTAGTCCATGACTCATTCCTAGAAAAGTCTACAACTTGTAGGTTGAGTTGTCAAAACTTAATAAACTCTTCAACTTCAACCTTTTTCATCCCGACTTGTTCGAAATATATTTTCCTATAAGGTACAAGCAAAATACCATCAAATTTAATAACAAAGGCTTAAGGCGCACACAAAACTCGAGGTTTAAAGCATTATAAGTACCATAAATATGTGGTACATTAATGAACCACTGACTTCTCAACATTGCATGAAGTCCATATTCTTATACATGGTGGAAGACACTACTGAGGTATTCATTGATTGTTTTTGTATAGTAGGTCACTTATTTGTTGATTACTTGGATCATCTATGTGATGTATTCAAATGGTCTGACGAGTGTAATTTTGTGCTAAACAGGGAGAAGTGTCACTTCATGGTGAAATCAGATATAGTTCCTGGTCATCTAGTTGTAAGTTCATGATTTATCTTTATCAAATTAATATGAATTGTGATCACCTAAGCGTGATTAGCTAATTCCACAACTTAGGTTGTGGGAACTACGAGAAATTAACAAAGTAGACCTAATTGCTAGTAATTCTTGAATAGTGTTTATGCATGTGTTATATTTGTCTTCGCTTTGATTACTTTTTAATGGAGGAATAAATTAGAACTTGTCTTATTCCTACTCAATGAACCAAGGGAGTAACGAATGGGAAAATGTATTATACAATGAATATTTGAGGCAACTAACGCTCGTCTAATAGCTTCAACATGCCAAGGGATGACTAATATCGTGTCAAGGGTAAAGGTAGTAAGAATACACCGGGTGACGGACCAAGTTGCATGGTGGAATTCACTTATTTAGGGGATCAACCACATAGGTGATACCTAACTTACTAACTTTACATGCTAGACACTAAACAAGGTTACCACTATAGGGTAATTTACTATATCTGACTTGCGGGGAACAAAAATACCCCAGTTTTATATGTTGTTGATTCTTGAAAACGTCAATCCTATTTACTTTGATAATTTTCACTATGATCATTCAATCAAGTTTTTGTTTCACACCCCCCCCTATAACGGAAACAACTCGACTAAAAGTACGACTATAAAATAACTAAGCCAAGTCTAGACCTCATTCCTCATTGGATCGACTCTAACTTCTGTTGTGTTTTTTTATTTGAGCAATGAAAAATAGCACTTGTTTTGGGATGTGTAAAATGGGAATATCATAGCTCACCAATTTGCCAAATGATCTTTGGCTCAACTACTGTAACATCTCATAATTTGGTAAGTTGAGTTGGAAGGTAAAACTTCTAAAATGTTTGCAGGTGCAACTGGTTTACGACCCAGAATACGGTCCCTAGAAAACCTATGGTCTATACGGGCAGTCGTGGTATAAGCTCTTAAATTTTTTAAAACATCTAGTCCAAGATGAACATACGGACCAACAAAATGGTCTAGAAGAACCTCTACGGGCCGTAGGAAATACCCATAGATGGAGAGTTATCCTTGATATTTTTGGTGCCTTAAGATATACGGTTGGGGCCTACGGGTCATAGGGTGTTCAATGATCCACAGGAAATGGTTCGTGGAATTCGGTTGAATTTTGTATCTACACTAACTCGACCTAAAATTGGTTACTACGGTCCGTAGAAGTTTGTATGGACTGTACATGGGTCTATAGGGTCACTCTGATAATTTTTAACTTAAGATTATTTAGGTCTTTTACTACCCCGTTAACACCTAATTTATATCGTTTCTAGACTATATATAATTCCTATAACTAATTTTACTCTTGAAATTCTCTCATTCACCCTCATTAACTCAAAACGCCCCAAAAAGTTCTCATGGTTATCCCTCTAAATTCCCTCAAATGATTCAAGGTTAAATTCCTTCTACAATTCCAAAGCTTAGATTCATCAAGGTATGTGGAAAATTTATCAATGGATCTCTTTTCATCCATTGACTACGAAGTAATTCTCAAATTATCTTTTAAGGTGTTACCAAAATTCGAGGGTTTTGCATGCTTCTTAATGGATTAAAGTTTTTATGGCTAAATTCACTCTAATTGATCTTATTATGCATAATTGAATTTAAATTACATGTTTTCAACATTTTGCCTATAAACACATGCATTATGGATACTTTTATAATCACGAATAGAAGTTATGCATTATATATACATGTGTAGTTGTCGTGACTATTATTTTAGGGTGCTTTCAAATAAAGTATCTTATTTTTTATAAGATTAGATTGCTTCTGATTAAAGTATTCTTACTATGAAAGATTTCCATGATTTAGCCACTTGTGATTGAAGTGTAGTTTCATAAGAAAATATTATCATGATTTAGATGTGTTTTGATTAAGTGTCTTTTATACGTTGATTATGTTATGCACTTATCGTATTTGAAGAACTTTTTCTTATAATTTATGAGTCTATGTGATAAAATTGGTATTAATAGATAAATTACCTTTTCAAAAACTAATATTTTAATATGATATTATTCTTAATGATATCCATTAGGAGTTTACTTAGCACCGAGTAGATTTTGGGAATTCTCAATTTTCTTGAACTTCATGCCCCCATAGAATTTTCCCAAATGGACATAATCTAGAGGATCGATGATGAGTCATAAATTTTGACTTATTTAGGACTTAATATTTAATTTTTTAGTGTCCTCAATTCCTATTTTATGCTCTAAACAGATGTTAAAATTCGAATTTGCAGCAATAAAGGCAAATGAGCAAGGCAAGGGAATTACTAGGTAAAAAGGAGAAAAAAAGTTGAAGAAGTTGAAGAAAATCAAGGTTGGTACTCGCCAAAGCTACTCGGCGAGTCGCCAAGTAGACCTTCAGCTCGCCAAAAGTTACAGCAGGCCAGCCCATGGACAAGACCAACTAGGAGACAGAACTGATGGTTCGGCGATGACGACTTTGATTACCTAAACTTACAGAAGAGAAGTGGTGAAAAGACAAGAAACAAAAGGGGATGGAAAGGAGAACTCAGCAAATCATCGACCAGGTCGGCGAAGCCCGACTTATTTCACCGAGTGGTTCTGAACTTGAAATTCTAGAAACGTATAAATGCAGTTTTCAAAAGAGTTTTTGCAGTTCCCACATTGTCTAGTTATGGGTTTTTGATCCCCAACATTCTAAATATTGTTCTTTGACTATTTGAGTAGATATTTAGGGTTTATTTGATTTGGAATTCAATTTGAGCATTTGAAAGACTTGTGAATTGTTGCCCAAACCGATGGAATACATATTTGGTAACGATTTCTTGCTCTTTATTACGTGTGGCTGAAACCCCTATTCTTGGAAGTGTGATAATGTAATTGAATATTTTAATTAGCTTATGGGTTTTGTATTTAATGATTTTATTGTTGATTTGAAGTGGGTTCAAGTGATAGTTGAGCTTTAATTAATGAATTGTAGTTGTAAATACAGTTCTAGTCTAGCATTCTAAGCTTGCTTGAGAAAAAAGTATTATAGTTAAAGCTATTGGTTTATGATTGTAGTAATTGGGTTATTATATACTTAGCTTGAGAAAGTGGGTTTAAATTCAATTCTACTAATCTAGCTTGAAAAAGTAGATTGATTGACGCATTAGGTTGTTTACATGTGTTGTGCTTGTCGAGGTTCGAGATATCTCCCTTGATTGGTGATAGTTGATTGAGAAATAGCTATTACACCAAATGCCTAGCCTACCACTGAAGTTCAACAACTTTTAGTAAATAAAAATCACCCATTTAGCGAAATTGGCATTCAATGTATCACACTCTTAAGGATCCCTCTATACTTGTTTACTCCCAGATATTTTAGTGGTTAATTGTTTACTCAAATCTCCCAATTTGACACTAATTGTCAACCCCTTGTCATTTACTTTATTTGTTGTGAAAATGTCTATATCTACAAATGATTAGAACACCATTTAACTTCGTAATCGAATTCTTTACTTTATCACTCCCTGTGGGATCGACCTTAACTCTTAGTTGGGTTTATACTTGTTAGTGACCACATACACTTAGAATAGGATGAAGTTTAGTTGTGCGTTATCAACAAATAGCGCTGCTGTTGGGAGTGGTGTTTAGAACTCTTTTAGTGAAGTTTTGTTGTGAACTGATTTTGTTGTAGATGAATAAACTTATTTTTGGTCTTTGTTGGTTGCTCTTAAACAAGTGAAGAGATGAGTGTTAATGGGAGCAATGCTAGCCAACTTGGGCAAAATGATGACATCGGTAACTTGCATTATGTGTGAATCAAGATCAATTGGGAAGTACAGGTGATATTAGATTCCCTCCGACTGTGGGCAATGCAGTGCTTCATGTGACTAGAACTATGTTGCACATGTTGCAAATGAAGGGTCTCTTTGGAGGTCTTGCTAGTGAAGATCCTCATGACCACATCCCAAACTTTGTGTATATGTGTGGGCCATTTTCTTTCAAGACCATATCTCAGGAGTCGGTCCATTTTGTTTCCCTTTTATCTAATATGGGAGGCAACAAACTTGTTAGCCGACTTACCAAGGGACTCAATTACTTCTTGGGAGGAGCTCACTGATGCATTTTATGTATAGGGTTTCCCTCCCTCGAAGATGGTAACATTAAGGGATAACATTCAGAACTTTAGGCGAGTGGATGGTGAACCTATTTATGAGACATGTATGAGGTTTCAGAAATTTCTGCTCCAATATCAAACTCATGGACTTTCGAACAATGTGTTGTTACAATATTTCTATCGAAGCCTAGATTCAGTCAACAAGGGTGTGGCAGATGAGCTCGTTCGAGGAGGAATCATGCAACAACTGTTTGACATAGCATCTACTCTTCTTGATGAGATGATAAAAATCAATCATGCTTGCCACACTAGAAAAGATCAACTCTCTCCTTTGAACTTCAGGATGACAAAGCAACAAATCAAAAAGGACCAAGAACGGGATGAAAACATGGCCAAGATGATGACCCAATTGGACCTATTGACGAAACATGTCATGGGAAGTTCTTCCAAGGCTGTGAATATGGTCAGAATTAGTGGAGTTAACCTGATGAAGCAGACTTTGAGGATATGTACGATGAAAAAGATTGTTTCTTGGCAAATCAGGCTAGAGGTTTCTGTCCGACCTATCCAAGGTCGGGCCGGAATTAAGGTTGGAATAGGGATCGCGATGACGGTTGGAGAGACCAAGATAGGGAATGGCGTGATCGTTGTACAAATTGGAGAGAGCAGGATGGTATCAAAGAATGATATGTTCCGCCCCATGAGTGTCAAAAGCCAAAAGAACCAAGGGTTGATCTTGAAAATTTTTGCACCGAAGATATGCTTGCACACATTCTTACCCGAATGAATGCATCCAATAAGGTGCTAAACGAAATGAAAGATGACGTCTCTTTTCTTAACGAAAGAGTTACGTCACATTTGGTATCAATTAAGCAGCTGGAAACACAGATGGGTCAAATATCGACTTAATTAAATTCAAGACCAAAATGAGGATTACTGATTGACACCATGGTTAACCCAAATAATGAAGCTTGAAAGCAACACTTCGTCGTGCTTTAATAAGGCGCTTCTTGGTAGGCAACACAAGTTTCTAGTTTTGAGTTTTGTTATTTGAATAACGGTTGTTAGAATTGCAGGTTAAAAATTCAAAATTTCAAAAAAATTGGCAATTAGCGAGCTTAGGTACCTCTCGGCGATTCGCTGAACAGGTCGGCGAGCCCGATGTGGATCACCTTTTTGACCAACCAAAGGATGAGAGTTTTGTAACCTTCGGCACGCAAAAGTACCGTTCGGTGCATCGCAGAGTGGATGAGCGACATAAGTGACATCGTCAATTGAGGTGCAAACTGAAGGGTCAAAAGGGTTTCCACTATTTTAAAATTTTAAAACGCTCATTTATTTTGCATTTTTCGGCTCTTGCATTCTTATAATTCAAATCTAGATTATATTTTGCTCGTTATTTTTGTGTGGAGATCATTTGCTCGGGGGATATTTGCATTTTTACTTCTGTATTTTCTCACCTAGGTTGTAGTTTCTGCTTATTTTTGAGGTTGGTGTCCTGAACTTGACTTGATTTATGGTAATTTGTGATGCATGCTTGTGTTTTTGTTGGATTTATTACATAATTTTGTGTAGTATGTTGATTCTTAATTAAGGGCTACTATCGTATCATGTTTAGTTTTGGGTTTTAGCCCATAATTGTTAAATTCCATGTTTAAATTGATTGAAATCATGGGTGTGTAATGTTTGCATGTTGGGTCTGATGAGGGTGAAGTATGAGCAACCCAAATTGTACCAATCCATTGAATTTTCCTAATAATAGAGTGGTAACGTCATTCTTAAGGGCAAAAGACGTTGATTGGTCAATTTTGGAAAAATCAGGGTAAGTCTATGTACCCCGAGGTCATTAGTGATGTGGGTCTAGGTTTAATTGCATAGAATAGGGTTTTAATTTCATTGTTGGGTTGTGTATTGAACATTTAAGGTCGGGGTCAAAAGTTGGAACGAGAAACCAATCAGCGAACTTAGTTGAGCTCACTGAATGACTCGGTGGTTCACCAAGTGACCCATCGATCGCCTCGTCTGCCTGTTTGATTCTGTAACATTTGACGGTATACGTGAGATCACCGAGTTTACTCAGGGACTCACTGAACGTCTTTGTGATCGCCCTTTGTCAGCCCCAATTTTGGTTAAATATTTTGTAACTTTTGGTTAACTACCTTTCGCTCGTTTAATGGCCCTGGACCTCGCTAACTTGTACTAATTTTTGTGCTATTTTGTTCTGTAATTCAGCGAGCCCGACATAGCTCGCTGGGTGAGTTTCGCGACTTAACGAACTAGTCGGTGACTTTTCTGCATCTTTTCAACAATTATTTTTTTGTTGACCTGTTTCTAAATTATTGGCTTGTTCTGTGTTGTTTTGCAGATATAGCCAGACCCAAAGTTGCCAGAGACGAACCACCCAGAAAGAGAGCACGGGGAATAGTCACTAATGAGGGTGTTGATCCCCCATGAGAAACACAACACAAATTTCCTCTGACAGAGGGGAAAAGCATAGGAAAAGGAAAGGGTCATGCAGAACAAAGTCCGACTGAAGATAGCTCCGATAGCATGTGCATCTACGGCGCCCACCTCATCACTTCATAATCTAAAAGTGAGGATAACTCGGGGTCAAGATCGCCGGCATCGATATCCGAGCCAGAGGATAATTAGACTCTTCAGAGGAGGCGAGCTGAGCTGCGCTCTAAAGCGCTGCATGACCTGGCAAGAACACCTATTATTCCGACACCTCCAGCATAGACTATTGAGAAGGCACCACCAGTGCCCCGAGTACAGGCAACTCCACCTGGATAAGTGGATAGACTTAAGGCTGCCGAGTTGAGGATAATTTTAGAAGAAAAGAGGTTGTCTACGAATGAAGTGGTGGACAGGAATAAAGAAGTGCGGAACACCATTAAGTTCCATAAAATCGAGAGATTCACACAGCCTCGAGGGTCATACATACCTTCCTGGGTCTGGGAGTTTTACACAGAGTACAAGAGGCTGGTTCAAAAAGGGAGGAAGAAGGTCAGCTCATACGCACTGGTTGAAGTAACGACTCCCAAAATGAAGTAGGAAAAAGTAGAGCCTCACATGGGTTTTATGCATTAATAACATGTTAAAATAATGAAGAATTGCCTTTTTAGTCAGTTATAAAGAGTTTGAAAGTCAAATGTCAAGGGACGACCAAGACGTTCGAAAACAAGTCTTTTATGTGTTGGTGTGTTCTAGTATGTTGTTCATGTTTTTATGTGTTGTTTAGAGTCTAAAATCAGTGGAGGTGACCTTAGTGTCTTAATAAATGCTTTTAGGGTCAAAACGTTCGGGTACGACTCCCTGGAAACACCCTAAGGGTCCCCGAGGAGGACCCCAACCCTTGGCTAAACAAGCTGCCAAGGCAGCTTGAAGTTGCTCTTGGAGGGAGCATGTCCGCGTCGCGAACTAGCTCCACCAACGGCCAAAATTTTGGTCCGCGCCGCGGACTCTACTGTTTAGAAATTTAATTTATGAAACTTTTGGAAAGACCTTCTGATAACAGCAAGGTTAAGGGAGATCACAAATAGAGAATTGAATATTAGAATGCGGAAGCACAAAGAAAAGAAACAAAAAAAACTAACTAAAGATATGGGAAATTCGAAGGAAAGATCCACGAATTTCCAAGGATTAGATGTTCTA